>ML219661.1:12780-32244 GCA_004785975.1 Popillia japonica
ATATTTGAAGTAGGTTTTAAGAAATCAGTGATATTAGTTTGATGACAAATTCTTTTTCTTTTCGCGTAAAATTTCTTCGTAACACAAAATCGACTGTTATTCTTCGCTTGGTTGTCAATATGCACTCTTCATTAGCATCTATTTCCATTAAAATCCGAATTCCATCATCTATAGAATTAAGAGCCTAAGTTACTTTCGGAACCATCATAAGGTTTTCTCGTGGTACCGATTCAGAATCATCTTCTTCTTCAACTTTGTTCTGTTGTTGCATTTCAATTAAATCATCAAGTGCAAGCTCTTAATCATGCGACTCCAAGAGTTCGATGACGTCTTCACTGTCAACTTCTAAATTAAGTTGGCTTGCTAAAGTGACAACATCTTCAACTGCGTCGCTGACCTGGTCGATATCTGTAGGGTCTGGAATTGCCTCAGCAGTATCAATAAAGAAAATTGGACAGAGCTTTTTCCAAACGCCCTTCAATGTTTTGCAAGAAGCTTCGGTCCACGATTCTGCTGTAATTCTAATAGCATCAAGAACATTAAATTTACTCCAGAAATCCTTAACTGACAAGTTATTATTTTGGTTCATAGCTTCATTTAAATGGACGAATGATCGTCGAGTGTAGTAAGCATTTCGATGAGCTATAGAGCGAAGAAGGGAAGTAAAGAGAAATTACGTATCTGCGAATTTACGTAAGTAGAGTATACGTAAGTCGAGGTATTACTGTATTACTAAAGAGAACAAAAGAAGACCGTGGAAAATATTGTCAGATTTCCAAGATTGTCGCCAGAGGGCGTAACCGCCATTTTAATTTTTTAAGTGATTTTTCAATGAAATTCGCCTAGTAAATATTACCAAAAAATATGTACATTTTAAGGCTAAGCTTTCTTCGAGTAATTTTTGTTTAATACTTTTTGATGTATCTATTAAAATAAAGTGGTGGGGGGTAATTCGATGTTATTTTAAATAAACAGCTGTAATTACTAAACGACTGAACGGATTTTTACAAACTAGGTCTTGTAGGAAAGAGCATTTACTGTTCCATCAAACACATCTTACCTATGATATGTCTAATACTTGGTGATGCCACCAGAGGGCGCTTTTCGATGTAATAACAGGAAATTGCAAAATTCTCAAAAAAAATAATTGCAATAATATGACTTCTTTTTCATAAAAATGAAGTTAAATGATACCTAAATAAGCTAGTGAAAACGGTATCTCAATATCTTATTCGTGGTTTGAAATCTCCATAAATCTCCATATATTAAAAAAAAAAATGCTATTACACCGGTATCTATTGTTGTTTATTTGTCGCTTTTCAAGAATCAATGATAAAATTTTATAATTTAATCTGTTTTAAATAATGAGTATGTCCAGTTCAAAAAAAAATAGAAATAACGTGCAGGAGCATAATAAGAAAAAAAAGGAACGATTTTGAAATAAAACTCATGCGTTCTTCAATGTTCGAACTGTCTATCATAACACTCAATGCAGTGTTGGCGCCGCTCAAGCATGGATATTGCAGCTGCTTCAATTTCTGCTCTTAACAGGTTACGAATGACCTCTTGGTTGAACCCCAACATCAAAGCCATTGAAGTCTCCAAATATTGTGTGGTATCCTAGGCGAAACTATTATCTCCCTTATTTCTGCCTATTTTATCAAGTGATGAGCATTTGCAATTACGGAAAAATATGTTTCTGCAAATATACGGTTGCCCAGCACATTTTAAAAGAAATATGAGAAACATTTACTTCTAAGACATCACCAGAGGTGGATTCGGCAAGTAACTATTTCTTTGGCCACCACGATCGACAGACTTCACCTGTTCTACTATTCTAACTTCTATTTATGTGGTCAGTTGAAAGATATTGCTTGCCAAATTCCACCTACACTCAGAGACGACATGAAAATACTGTAGGGCTATTCGTAGGCTGTCACGAACTGAAATTGAAGCTGCTCTAATGTCCATGCATGTGCGGCATCCAACAATGCATTGAGCTTGATGCAAGGTAGTTCGAACATTGAAGGACGCCTTAGTTTTATTCCAAAATCGGTCCTTTCTTTTGATTGTGTTCGATTTTTCTAATTTTTCTGAACTAAAAATACTTTCATTATTTAAAATTGATTAGATTATGAAATTTTATCATTGAATCTTGAAACTAACCAATAATAAATACCGGTGTAATAGCGGCTTTTTATAATTACATGATAACTAAATTTTCTTCTTCGATATTTCAAGCTACGAATAAGAAATCGAGATACCGTTTTCACTAACCTACTTAGGTATCATTTCACTACATTTTTATGGAAAAAAGTCATATTATTGCATTATTGCGCCCCCTAGCGACCATCTTGGAAATCGGACAATATTTTCCACGGTCTTCTTTTGTTCACTTTAGTAATATATCTTTTTCCGCAAGTCTCTCGGGCGAATAGTTTACGAGATACAGTACTTTGCAAAATTAGCTGGCCATCCTGTACAATATGTATAATGACCTAACCACTATCGACTGGTCTTACTGAGGAACTATATCGATGTTAATCAAGCGCTTTCTGCCTTTTATGGTACCTACTATTTACGATATGGTTAGTCGGTCCTTTTCAATGTTAAAATACTCTAAGCGCACTTATCCGCCTTGGTACAACAACGAGATTATTAAATGTATAAAGCTGAAAGATCACTATATCAGAAAATGGCACAAGCATAAGATGAATTTTTTCCTTCAAGATTTTAGACGACCCCGACAACATGTAAAAACACTGATCAATCGTGCTTACCTTGAATACCAAACCATCATTGAGAACGGTCTTGTAAATGATCCAAAATCGTTTTGGCAATTTATTAAAAACAAACGTAAGTCTTCGAGAATACCAGGTTGTTTAACTGCCGATGGTCGTGTTATGGAGAATCCAGTTGACATTGTGGACATTTTTGCAAATCAATTTTCTCAACTGAATCAATCACCTACTAAAACAGCACCCGACAAGAGCATTGGAGCCTTAACTTACAGGTCTTACTCGATTGGATCAGTCTCCTCTGCAGACGTTTTTAAGAGTATTAAGAAACTAAAATCGAACATGACAGCTGGACACGATGGACTTTCTATATAATATTTATAATTAGATTGTCTAGTTTTCCGGATTATTAGAAGACGGATAGAATTACCCCAGTTTATAAGAATGAGATTGATAGACGACGACAAGTACCTAGATGTAATTTACACTGACTTCACCAAAACTTTTGATACAGTGAATCATCAACACAGGTTGGGTCCCATGGGATTTTCCTGTGAGGTAACTGATTTGATGAAATCTGATTTCGATAACAGATTCTGCTATGTTCATTACAAGGGCTTTATAACAAATTCATTCAAAATACCTTCAGGCGTACCACAGGGCTCAAACTTTGACCGATTATTATTCAACATTTACATCAACGACCTTTTTCCAATTTTGAATTGTAATGTGTTGGTTTCGCAGACGATCTCAAAATATGTATATCAAGAAATTATTTCGATATCAGACTGCATTCGTCTCCAAAACAACATCAACGTACTTGGTAGACGGAGAACCAAATTAAGTTAAACTTACAAAAATGCTCTGTGATGACCTATTCGAGGATAAAAGATCCGTAAGCAAAAGGAAGAATTATATATTTCTTTATTTATCATGAACTTTGGAAACTCGGGCTTGTTCTTTGTTATAGTATCCAACATCGTCATTCTTCGTTCCAGGAGGAACTGCCCCAGATTGTAAGACGTAAAGAAATTATCACAAGTTAGATTGTGACCTATGAGTTTGCTACCAAGATCGCATACAACCCGCATACCTAGATTTTTTTTCAGGAGATGTACCCGATTCTTTTCCTGTATATTTTTGTAATTTTAACGTATAAGAAGTTTCACTATCACAAAGGGTTCAAATTTTAATTCCATACTTTACCGGTTTGTTTGGAATGTCCTGTTTAATAGGGCAGCGCCCTCTAAATGCTAGTAACTGTTCGTCAACAGTAACATTTACTCCAACATTATACAATTTTGGAAAAACATCACCCATTTCCCCAGATTTCTCGAATAAGGGCAAGCTTTATCATGGAAAATGTTTCCATGGCTGCTTTAAATATATTTCTCCCAGTTTCTTTATCCCACAAACTTTTCGTAGATTCTCCATGTGACCGATAAACTCCAGCAAGTAACAATAATCCTACATAAGCTTCAAAATCAATTATTGTATTTTCTACAGCATTATGAAATGTAATTTGAAATGACGACTCGATCTCACCAATGCGGCTACTGGCATATTTTGTAAATCCTGGTGTTTTATGTATTACATCGGCAGCAGAAAAGCGACCACTTTGCTGCTATTCTGACTTCCATTCTATTCTTCTTTGAAGAACAACTTTGCACATTTTTACTTAGATGCATATTGTCGACTTCACCATCAGAACTGTCACTTTTAGATGTTTCGCTTGTATGAGTTTCATATTCGGAAATATCTTCATTACTGTCAGATGCTTCAATATACGCTTGTAACGCTTTGTCAGTCAAAGGTATACGATGTGCCATGTTGAATATAAAGTCGAATACTGAATCATAACTGCATCTAGCTCTTGTTTTATAGTCTCACCATCGTTAGCAAGCACAGACCTGATAATCTAAAATCTAATCCTATATAAATCTTTTTATTCTCAATAATTGTAGCTTGTCTCTGGTATTATTAAACTGCTGCAGAACCGGCTCTCCTAAAATTAATATTACTATAATATCTAACCATAAATTTCTAACTTTACCGTTTCAGTTTCAGCAATACATGTTCGCCGGCAATTAAGTTTAAACTGAAATGATTTGCTTTATATGTACTGCAGTAGTTGTACATTGTATCGCTTGGAAAACATTGGAAGCTTGCGTGTCCGTCGCATGTTCTCTATAATTCGCCGTACCTTATCTCCTTGCGGTTATCAATATTTTAATAGGTAATTTTAAACGTGTAACAGAATTTGTTGTGTGACCTTTTTTATTATTTATGTTCGGCGAAGTTTGATCGCTGTAAAGGATGTTGTTTTACGAATGGTTATGGCGGGATGGCATGTAGTTTATCGCACAAATTTTATTAAAGTTTTCCTTATCGTGAACTACAACATTTTTTTTTTTAATGTTTGAGTGACAGCGATGGGAGTGAATGAACTTATGCGAGTGCAATTTTTGCAGTCCTAACGCTCATTTCATAATCTTTGACGTGCCATCTATGTATGTATATACAAATCTTTAAACCACAAGAGCTAGACTTTATCTAATACCAGCAGTAGTTCTACAAAATATTTCTAATGTTGGGCTAAGTTATTACCTGTAGAGTATCTACAGGCAACTTTGACAGGCGCAAGGACATACTACGTCCATAGCATCTTGTATTTATTTGCATAGTACTCTATGAGTAACTGGTTTTTCTACAATCTGGCACATAGTACCAGTATCTTGTTGAAAAGTACCAAATGCAACTAAAATTTTTTCAACAAAACAAAGAAGAAAGCAGTTTTCCACAATTCACTAACGTTGATAACATACAATGACATTTCTGTCTTTTCGACAAGGTGAAATTTATAATCCTTGAAGTTGAATTTTCTGATCACAGCTAGTACCTTCTCACTGGCGTACTGTACAAGAAGTACGAGGAGGAAGCAGTTTTGGAACTATCACCAGACAACAGTGCAAAAAAATGCAATAACGAGTTAACTACTGCAACAAATTTTGTGACGTTTTTTGGGATGGTCCTAGATTCCAAAATAGACATGAAAGAAGACATATTACTAGCTTGCCCTCAAAGAAGTCTATCTCTGTTGAGTTCTCTATATGGCAGGCCAGGTTGTCGGTGTTAAACCTGGTTAGATTGCTTAATATGCTTGAGGCCATTCGCAGATATGGTGTGATATTGTCATCTGGTGGCCCTCTATCAAAGCGACTAGCATATCGGTCACGTTAGCAAGCTCTCTTGACGTATGTCTTGGTCCTCTATCCTTTGTTGGTGTTGAAAGCCAGGATGTCGGTGTTAAACCTGCTTTGATTGCTTAATATGCTTGAGACCATTCGCAGATATGGTTTGATATTCTCATCTGGTGGCCCTCCATCAAAGCGACTAGCATATCGGCCTCGTTAGTAAGCTCTATTGACGTATGTCTTGGTCCTCTATCCTTTGTTGGTGTTGAAGGCCAGGTTGTCGGTGTTAAACCTGCTTTGATTGCTTAATATGCTTGAGGCCATTCGCAGATATGGTGTGATATTATCATCTGGTGGCCCTCTATCAAAGCGACTAGCATATCGGTCTCGTTAGCAAGCTCTGTTGACGTAGGTTTTGGTCCTCTATTCTTTGTTGGAGTATAGATCAGGAGCCTAAATGTTTCCAGTTATAACTAAGCGCAGTATATAATAAAAAAAATATTTGTTCTTTAGAATGTGTGAGCCACACAATAGATGTTGACCAACACCAATTTGGCCAAAACATAAACCCCTACCTGATCAAATTTAAGTAGGCCAAAAGATGGTATGATCAGAAGAGCACACTTGCACCCACTCTACACTAAAGCCTTTGACTTTTTGGACATTACCATAAAAAATACGCATTTTTTTTCCTTTGACAGTATAAGCAAGCATTCTTGAGGAAAAGTGTCAATATCTTTTTGTTAGGCAAACATTTCTGGTAGGTGTATCTAATATCTAAATGTAGAGAGTTTCAAGCTTCTTCCATCCCCCTCCCACCTCCTTCTCCGCCAAAAAACTACATATTTAACCAAAATTAAATTAAAGGTATTTAGGAATCTAAGTTTTCAGCATTTTTTGGGGGTAATCAAAGGTTTCAATAGCTGATCAGGATATTTAATTACATCTACATTTTGCTCAGAATTGCTCAGTCTAAAAAAACAGAAAGAACTACCAATAAGAATCATCTTGATCATTTGCAGTAGGCTGTAGGTACCAGGTCTGCTGCTGGCTTTTAAGTGCCACTATACAAGTAAAGCTACTGCAATTGTATCTATTTCTATCTGCAGTAGGGCCACATGTTGGTTGCTGGAAAACCAGATAATCTTTGAAGACCATCTGTAGTGCAAATTTTCTCCAAAGTACGATTATATCTTGCCCTAAATTGCTGAAAATTCAGGTAGGCTTAAAGGGAGAGAAAAAGATTTGCCAATAAAAACTATCTTGGTCATCTGGAACAAGTTATAGATGACAAGGCTGGTTTTGGGCTTCAGCCTATTTGTTGGTGTCATCAGACCACATGCACATTCTGTTCCAAATTGCTAAATAATCAAGTACCATTGAAAATAATGAAGAAACTACATAGAAGCACGATCTGAGTTTTGTGCAATAGATTGTAGAAACCAAATTTGGTTGAGAGCGTCTGTTTTTTACACTGTAAGTAAAGTCCTTGCAATTGTATTTATATTTGTCTGCATTAAGGCCATAGCCTGCTCCCTATTGCTAAAAAATCAAACATCTTTGGAAAGGCATAAAAATTACCCAGAAACGCGATGTGGATCATCCCCAACAGACTGTAAATGCAACATTTTGGGAAACTTTTGGTTTTTAACCACTACACAGTGGTGAAGATTTTTCAACTGTATTTATATGGGTTCGTATGAAGACTACATTTTGATCCAAGTTAATTTGTTGAAATTGTACTTACTTACCACAAATTACTCCCAATTGGTGGAAAATCAAGTAACTTTGAAAAAACAGCAGAGATTACCAATCAACAAGATTCGAATAATTTGTAGTGTGGTTCTGTTTTTTGGCATTTGTACTTATTTTGCCCAGAATTATTAAAGAATCAGGTGACAATGAAAATAACGAAGAAATTACCTACAAGTACAATATGAATCATCTGCAATAGACTCCAGACGCCAGGTTTGGTCTGGAGTTGACTACGTCAGTGAAGTTGGAGGACCAGAAAATGCTGAAAACTTAAAGGTTCCTTAATTTAATTTTGGTGAAATATGTAACATTTTGGTGGAGAAGGAGGTGTGAGAGCAATGGAAGAAGCTTGTAACTCTCTACATTTAGATATTAGATACACCCACCAAAAATGCTTGCCTAACAAAAAGGTATTGACACTTTTCCTCAAGAATGCTTGCTTATACTGACACCTATGAAAAAAATGCCTATTTTTTATGGTAATGTCCAAAAAGTCAAAGGCTTTAGATGGAGTGGTTGCAAGTGTACTCTTCTGATCATATCACCCTTTGGTCTTCTTAAATTTGATCGGGTAGGGGTTTATATTTTGACCCAATTGGTATTGGTCAACATTTATTGTGTGACTCGCACATTCTGAGGAACAAATAATTTTTTTATTATTTACTGCACTTAACTATAACTGGAAACAATTAGGCTCCTGATCTACACACCAACAAAGGATAGAGGACCAAAACATACGTCAATAGAGCTTGGTAACGTGACCGATATGCTAGTCGCTTTGATGGAGGGCCACCAGATGACAATATCACACCATATCTGCGAATGCCCTCAAGCATATTAAGCAATATAACTAGGTTTAACACCGGCAACCTGGCGTGCCATTTAGAGAATTCAACAGAGATAGACTTCCTTGAAGCCAAGAAGCTAGAAGTATGTATAACTTCTTTCATGTTTATCTTGGAATCCAGAACCATCCCAAAAAACGTCACAAAATTTGTTGCAGTAGTTAACTCATCATTGCATTTTCTGCACTGTTGTCTGGTGGTGGTTACAAAACTGCTTCCTCCTCGTACTCCTTATACAGTACGCCAATGAGAAGGTACTAGCTATGATCAGAAAAATCATTACCTGCATCACTAACATAACGAAAATAAAGGAGAAATTACCTACAAGTACAATATGAATCATATGCAATAGACTCCAGACGCCAGGTTTGGTCTGGTCTGCTCCAAGAAGTTTTACTTACTTTTATCTACATTAAGCGCACAACCTGCTCCAAATTGGAAAATCTACTACATACATATATGTACTCTTGAGAGGACAGAAGAAGTTACAAGCAAACATTATCTGGGTTACATGCAATGAAGTCTAAATTTTGTTCTTGTCATGTATCCAATATCTGCTGCTACCTCAGATGAATGTCAAAGAGATTCTTGGATCTAAGTTTTACAAGTGACTGCTTCCTCTTTAAACAAAATTTAAAAAGGGAACAAAATATAAGGTTGCAGTTATCCGAGAGGAAAATGAACTGCAGAAGTGCTTTAAAGAAGTTTAGCAACAGGGAGAAAGAGAGAGCTTTATTAAATTAGAAAGTTTCTGCACGAGTCGATTCGTGAGCTATCATATATCCGCTATAGGATGATGTTCTACATCTGAAGTTACGAGTATCGTACACAAGGAGATGTGCGGTTAATTAGAATCAAACGTTTTCGTGGAATTCGGAAATTTAATTAATAAGCGGAATGAGTAACTTTATATCAATCGCAATGAGGAATTGTAATTAGTGGTGTACATTTTACTTTCAACGAAGATCGGCGAGAACTCCTATCGACTGCGCCACAATTTAATATAAATATAAATAAACTTACCTTCACCGTTTTAAAGTGCTCGATCTATTCCCCGCTAACAGATGTATACGTCCGTTGAAATTTACTGCGATATTTTATCTTCGGCAAAGTTGAAACTGCAATTGCTACCAAGTTTCCCTGGGCGACCTTCCAAACACGACCGTTACGACAACGCCTGTTAGTCGAACCTTAAAACAACGCCGATATCCAGAGATCTCGCACGGAAAACTTTTCAGTTCGGACAAACTTCCTGATTGCGTTTGTTTCCGCAGAAGACAACTAAAAACTCGGCGAAACCGCATTGTGCGCGCGTTCCACGGTTGGCCAAAACGGAAACAGCGGAAAAAGTAAGCGATTACGTCTTTTCCCCCTTTTTCGGTCGCGAGCAGTTCTAAAAGAGTTTTAAGTTGGTTAACTTTTAAATTTAGCTTCGGTCGTATGTCCAAACATATGTATGTATGTACGTAATAGGTATGTATGTATGTCTGTGGTTGTAGTAGTGTGTACACCACTGCAGCCGCAGCATGCATCAAAGTCGGGATTTGTGCGGTTGGCTCTGGTTAATTTATCTCGATTAAGTTGTTTTGATGTCGTACAGAAACTACCACACTATTTCGTAACTTGATATCTGTTGTTTGTATGAGTTGAGTTATTGCTGGGAATTGTTTAGTTTTAATTTTGGTAATGATGGTGTTGGAAATATAAGTTGTGAGAAAACAACCAAAGGTAAATATAAAGTAAAATAATAAAACTGATAAGGGCCCGTGCACCTCAATGGCGCGCAATTTTAGTAAAATTCTCCTCATCATTCTCTGATAGAAGTTTATATTCACTTCTCAACCTTTCTAGAATATTCTAGCCAGTAAGTGTGCTTCATTTTGGGCTTCCCAACCTTTGTCATAAACCTTCCTGCTCAAAAGTGCCAAAACGCCTCAATGGGGTGCGTGCATAATTCATGTTATGTTCAGTTAATCAGTTCCGATGTGATTACAGCATAATGGCATGAAGGGGATGCGAAAAATATCGTGAGACCATTTCTATCTTAGCTTGCTGCAATGCGGAAGGCTTATTTATACCCCATTTTGGCATTTTTAAGGGGAAAAATAAAAAGAATGAACAGGAAGAGGAATTGCTCCCTGGTTCAGTCGTTTGTACTTATGTCGAAGACATCTCCCTACGTCAATACATGAATTTCCTTTAACTAGCTCCAAAAGCAGTTTCTTCCTCGTAAGCCCCAGTTGCTTTGGTACTAGACGGTCATTCATTTCACGTACAGAACAGAACCAAGTCATTCTAATGTGTTTACCTAGCCAGTCTACACAGTTTTTACAACCACGTGATCGTGGTTTCTTTAAGGCTTTCAAGTCATATTACTACACAGCATGCAATGCTTTTATAAGAGCAAATCCAACACTATCTATCAACAGGCTGCAATTTGGCGAACTTTTTGGTCAAGCATGCTCAAAATCCGCGACAGTGCAGAATGCTGTGTCCAGCTTTAGAGCGACGGGAATTTATCCCTTCAGACCTGACGCTATTCCAGATTATGGCTTTCTTAATGATAGTTACGCTCCTGTTTTCGAAGTAGATAATTTTGAAGAAACGGGCGATAACCTGCGCAAAATATTAGCGAGTCCTGTCCCATCCACAATCAAGGTAGAAACAACAAGGAAACGAGCAAGACAATTGGCTGAAATTTTGACCTCGAAAGAAAATGTTTTAAAACGTAAGTCTTCATTGCACAAAAAACATAGACATTAAAACGGAAAGAGGAAAGATTGTTAAAAAAAATCTCAACAAAATGTAATAAAGGAAAGTCGAGGAAGACAAAAAAAACGATCAACGTATTTTATCTGAGAATAGTAGATCAAATGCCGAAGGTATGAGACTGCAAGTGAAAGCCTAGAAAGTGAATGTGTTGGATGTGGCGAGATTTATGAACTAACAAAAAGTGGCAAAGATTGGATCGAGTGCATAATTTGTCCGCTGTGGAAAACCCAAATACGATTGTTTTTGAGTTGAAAATATTGTTTTATGTTCACTATATTCTGAAAAAAAAAATATTTTCCGTTTTATGCTCAAATGTTTTAATTTCCAATGGTTAGGTAGTAAAATTGTACATGCGCCATGTCACCCGCATGGATATCTTATCTCATTACTATCTTAGTGTGCCATAATACCAGCACTTGTAGGGAGAGATTACTCATTAAGATTGAGAGAAGAAGTTGATTTTCAATTGTCAGTTTGATATGATAAGTGCAGTATGCTGGACTTGAGTGTTTGCTTATTTGATGTTAACCTAACGTTAGGCGGTGGAATGACTTTGTATGTGATGGTTTTAGGTTTCTTAGTAGGTTGAACGTGTTAATAGGTTATGTCATTCTATAGTATATGATTATTGAAATCAACACCACCCATCGAATAATTGTATGTTGTGGCTGTATTAGAAACATCGGCCTATAAAAACAACGTTTCCGCCGATGCCAAGTTCTGGTTCTAGCTTGCCAGAATGCCATGCGCTGTAACCTTGATGTATGTATGTATGTATAAAAAATCCAACACGAACGTTTGAGTAGGTCTGACAGGTTGTCTCAAAATAGAGAAAAGCCTTATCAATAAATAAGAAATTTGCAATAATTACACGCATAAAAAAAGGCCAGGCTAATGTGGAGGTTACAAAAAGCTTTGGTCTATCGCATTCCAATGTATCTACGATTTGGAAAAATCGAACAAAATTTGAGGACGCCTTCAAACATAATGTTCAACGAATAAGAAGTTAAGATGCTCTCAATATGATGACATAGATAAGACATTCTTGAGATGGTTCAAAGAGAAACAAGCTTGTGATTGCAAAATCAAACAATCCCAGGTGTTTTAAAAGCGTGAAGAGAGTTCCTGTAGATTATAAATCCAACGGACGTGCCTGGATGGTATCCGAAATATTCGAGACGTTTTTACGAGACTGGGATAAGAAGCTATTTGCGGCAAAGAAGAAAATTTTGTTGTCGGTGGATAATTGCAGCGCTCATCCTAATCTTCAGAATTTGAAGGCCATAAATTTGTGATTTCTCCCATAAAAATACAACTTCCGTTCTACAGCCTCTTGATCAAGGCATAATAAGGAATCTCAAAGTGCATTTTCGAAAGGCTTTAGTCATGAAAATGATAGAGAATGTAGATGAAAACAATGAAATAAAAATTAATATTCTAGATACTGCCATGATGATATCCACAGCATGGGATGCAGTTTCAGCAAACAAAATTACTAACTTTTTTGGAAAATAATTTGTTCATGTGCATGTAATTATTTTTTGTTATTTATAACTATGTGCTATAATACAATTATCTTCATTTATAATAAAATGCATTCAGAAACTTGTGTTCAATGCATATAACGACGTCCTTATATAACGACGAAAATTGTCGGTCCCTTGGTAGTCGTTATAATCGACTTTTACTGTACATATTATCGATTGAACTTTCCATAATTTATTTGTGCTTTTGGTTTTTGGCGAGATAATTATACAGTTTGGGAAATCTATCTCGAGAAAGTTGAGTAGCAAGAGACATTTGTAGCTCCTTTTTGTAATACATTTGAACTCAACGCAACTTCATACATCCCATAATAATGAATGAACCTATCATATTTTTAGATTCACTAGTAGTTGCATAAAGCGGAGGAATATTGTCTTGTAAGGCTTTGTTCCGTCAATTTAGCTCAAAATTTGTCATTAAAGTACTGCAAAAAATATTGAAAATGTGTCTAGGTTCGACGATTTTCTATACTTTCAGATACTGCCTGGGCCAAAAGCATTAGGCACACCTAAAACTATCACTATGATAAATAATGTAATAAGGAATGATAGCTGTTATAAAATAAATTTAAAATGACATCATAAAGTATCTCATTCAATATAAAAAAGCTTTATCAGGTGGATTATAGAACATATGGCACGCAAGAAGTAAAACATGCATTTTTAAAACTTTAATAAAGATTTCTAACACGCATTTTTGTCACACCAGTATGGATGGGACCCAATTCCAACAAGACAATGCCCCTTGTCACAAATTAGTGGCCACAATGCGCTGGTGTCGTGACAACGTGCAAAATTTGTTCGTAGCATCTCTCAGAGAATTGAATGAATCATCATAAAGGTAGGGTGGACCCATAAATTGTTGTTAGAATTGTTCAAATTAAAGAATATTCAGTTTATAATTTGTCTCTACATAGGCTCAACCAGAAAATTATAAGGTGCCTACTGGATACTTTTGGCTAATGCTGTGTACATATTTGGATTCGTCCCATGTCAACAGTTTATTTCTCAAAACATTTAGCGGAACGTCGTCATCTGGATCTTCAGCACCTAAAGCATTTTGAATAATACTCTCGTCGAAATTAATCTGATTGTCGTCGTTTCCTTCGTCTACATTATTTTCAAAGAATTCTTCTTATAGGGTCGCATAGGACAGAGGGTCACTTAATCACGCCTGAATTTTATCAAATTAAGCTCTTGACTAGGTTTTGCCATGTTTTTCCCTAGTCCTTGAACAGAATTGTTAGAGATTGAGAAAAAAAATATATTGATATAAGGATCATTATTCTTATGATTATAAACTAGAGGTCGTCTACTTTTCGGTAAATAGATGCCTGAAAAACCTTTTTCACATTCCTAAATTGTGCGGGAAATGGTCCATGACATAGTAACTAATAAACGAGCATCTTTCATAGCCAGGTAGTAACTAGATTAGACGATCTTTGTTACCTAATAATATTCCGCGTCAAAACTTTTTCTCGAAACTTATGTTCCATAAGTTAGTGGAAAGCTTTGTATTATTGTCCTTACATAAAGTTGCAAGAAAGTATAGGCGTATCACCACGTTTCACCATCTAATTAGGCGTTTACTACACTTACCTACAAAATTTGAAATATAACCAAGACTAAACACACTCACAATCACATTAGCTTAACATCCTAACCTCCCTCAACAATCTCGACTGACATTAGCTTCATATATCCACCAACCACCGACAGGGGCGCCACTTTTCTGGATGTAATAACATTTTATTCGCGTGATGTCCCCCACGCAGATTTGATTATAACTTCTAGATGGTATTTTAACTACTGTTTAAGTGTCATATGTTTGAAATGAGCTTCGTTTCCTTCTCTAAGATGCGTACATCACCCCATACTCTAATAAAAACGCCGGGTTAGATCCATCCATGTAGGGTTGGTAGGAGACGGGTACGTAGTGTGGTAGAGAGGGTAGAGAAACAGTTTAATACCGCAGAGTCCCTGTTCGCGTTCCACAGAAACCCGTTAAGATATCATAGTCGCAGCTCCGCAAAACGGCGTTGTTCAATTTGGAAATCCGAAATAGTCGGGGAATTCATCCCCGTAGATTTTACGTCGTAACCCCCTTCGCCGCGACGTGAGTTTAATTACACCCCGACCAGCGCGTACGGTAATAACGTTACGACGTTGCGGGATTGCGAGGTCTTTACACAGTTACAGTTATTAGAATTTATTCCTGCCATAAGATATACAAGAAATATATACAGTTATAGTCTAAGAAATGGATGGTGCCATTAGTGAAATTATTGTTGCATATAGAAGAGCAACAATTTAATTTATTCCTACAGTTTTGTAATGCTTGTAATTTTAGGCCAGAAAGATGTGTAATTGTGAGTAACAAATTTGTAAATCAAACAAACAGAAGGTCTAATATGTCGGTGTTGTTCTCGTGTATGTACATGCTAATGCATGACCGAGTTACATACAGCTGTGTTCAAAATAATAATAGTGCGCTCAGGTTAATGAAGAAGACATTTAAAAAAAGCGTGTTTTGCAATTTGTTTTCGTTTAAAGTAAAAAAAAGTATACAACACATCCATACTTGAATTTTTCGCGAATTCGATACGGTTACTAATGTTTTTTTGTTAAGAGGGGCACTTTCCGTGGACTTCGCGCACGTGCAAGTTTTGTTCTCAAAGTCGTCTGCGAATAGTTACTGCACTTACAGGCAATTTGAGCCGTTTTTGAATATCGAAAGAAGAAGCAGAAGGATGAGTTTGACTGTACCGCACAATGCATCTATCATCTACTGCGCTCGTCTTCTGTTTTCTGCCCCGGCATTCTGGCTTCCTGATATATTTTAAAGCATCAGCAATCATTGGTGCAATACAGCCCAAGAGATTTTGTATTTCGACATACGTTTTTCCTTCTTCTTTTAATTTTCTGATAAACTCACGTTTCTCGTCTGAACAATGTTTTGCTTTTACTACATTAAATTTTCAATCGAGAAGTTTAGGTTTTTCTATTCTAAAAGATAATTATATGTAGTACTTTCCTGGCTAAAAATAGCGTCAATTTAATGTGAATCTTTTGAACATTGAAACCACTTCCGGCCCCACAATTATTTTTTTGAACAGTACTTTCTCCGATGAAACCACAAAAACGGCTACTGCGCATTAAAGTTGATGAACCTTGCGTTTAATATTCCAGTTGTTTTGTGTGACATCTAGTGTTAGTTTCTTTAAGCAGTGAAAAATTCAATTCGAATTTAGAAACCATCAATAAATTTCAATAATATAGTATAATATGGTATAAATTACTAGAAGAAATTGTAGTTGTCTGGTAGAGGGCGCAATCATAAGTACTATAACTATTTTTGTACATTTTCATTTATGACGCATTTTCTATTTTTATATTTTTATGAAATAAATGTCTATTATTATTATTATTATTATGCTGCCCAATGCAGAGCCAATCATCAAACATAGAGTTAATTGATAAAACATCTACAAATATAGTGTCATTGTCTTTTAGTAGACATAACCATCAAATTCTGCTAATGAGAAAATATCGAATTTCTGAAGTTCCATAAGACTGTATTTGGGGTCCAGTTTTATTTACTACAAACACATCACAGATATAACATATGTAAAGCACCCTTAAATATCACGAACTCCATCTCCATGAGAACCATATACATATAGCTACGTACATACATACATATTTCATTTTTTTCCCCGCAGAAACTTGACGAAATTATGGAATACGTTCACAACGATATTATGTAGATTGTGTGGCAGGCAGAAATAATGCCAACTTTCTTTAGAAATTATGTAAACCAATCCACAATAATTGATAAATTTTTCATAAATTTCAGTCTAATATAGACTTAATCTTTAATATCGAACGTAACAAATTTAGAACCATATTCTTTAAAGTGATATATTTATCAATTTGCCCAATTCGTGACTTTTTTATCTCTTACTCTTCTTAAAGTTACTGGCTTCTGACGTCATTGCATGCCATTATAATAGAAGCATATACAGGCAGTCTTCATAAAAGTTTTTGTGTTTTGTCTGAAACTTGTCCTACTCAGAAGAATTTAGTTGAAATAAACATCACACTGTAGGTGGTCTTGCGTGAAACAATTCAAGATTCCAACACTATATACACGAGAAAAAATATTAAGCTTTCATGGGCAACTTCGGTTGGGATACGTAATAAATAATGGTTGTAAAACGGCTAGGACGAACACAACACTAATCATGGAAACACAAAAAATGCCTTTAATAGGCTCTCACGGTCTATTGTTGGAATCACCCTGCTGACGAGAGTACAATGAAAGAGGATCAAGCATTGGCTTCGTCTATCGGGATTTCGGTTTTGACCTAAAAACCTCATCAGCGAAGCTTGGCATGCAAGATCAGAATTCATAGTAGATACTTCTCTTTTGATCTTTACGTTCACAACATCCCAGCGCTGTATTAAACCTCAGCCCTCTAATGGCTAAAGGTCGGAAACAGTACATCCCCAGATCTTGCATTACAGGCTCCGCTGATGAGGTTTTTACGTTAAAACCGAAATCATATATTGTAACTTTTCGTATTCTCAATGACTAAGATAAAAGATAATAATGTCTAACAAATATGTTTATGTTGTTTAAATTTTCCATAATAGAAAAAAATCTGAGTATACTCCGTTCTTTAAGAATTATCACTGTGACAGCTGTTGAACCGCTATGAGAAATATCCCACCCTGAAATCGCAAGTTCTACAAAATTCTGGGACAACACAGAAGAAAACTCCGTTGTACCTTATGTTGTAGATAATTCAGATTATCTGTGGACTTTCTGTTCAGTACTAAACTGGAAATTAAAAATAATTTTTGTAAAATTTAATTCTGTAATAGTATTGTCTTGTTAAGGAGATAGGGTCTTAGTTTGTTTTTGAATGTTCTTTTTTTGAGGATTCTTAGCAGATTGAAGATTTTCTGACTTTCTTCTCGGAAAAGCCTTCTCTCTGTTTGATAAAAATTGTATACGCAGACAGATTTTTAAAAAGTGTGGATGGACTCGACTAATATTACCCAAGCAATGATGATGTAGATGATTCAAGAACAGTTAGATGTAAAATAAGAACTTCTAGCAGCGCAAGCTCTACTTGTCAGGAAATGAAAGGGCAGATTATTTATTTCGAAGACAACTGCTTGAGGATTGGCAGAGATGGTGGGAGAGGACTTCAAGAGATAAAGGATCTAGATATTATGACATTCAGAATGCGGTTGGAGTGGTCCCCTTGTATGGAGTTCTTCCGTGGATATCACGGGAGTTTGTTGTGACCTTCAATAGAATCAGGTTGGGACATTGTTGTTCAGAAGCACGCCTATATCGGATTGGCGTAGCAACATCGCCTCTTTGTTCTTGTGGTGAAGTGGGTGACATTGAACATATATTTTTTGGATGCTTGAACTACAAGAGACCTATTCATTCACTCGTCAGAGATCTGGTAGCTGCTGAGTGTAATACTCCTTTGAAGACTTCGTACCTTATGACATTTAATTCTCTAAAAATCTATTTAATTCTGTTCAATTTTTTAAGGAAGAATTAAATTAAGATTTAAAGAATTTGGACATACTTTTTAGTAGATTTTGTGTATCTTTCATGCATGTAATATTTTTATGCTTTCATTATTTCTACTGTAATAACATAGACTTTCATGCTTGCTTTTCACAGTAATTAGGTCATGCATGCTTTTTTGCTTTTGCTTTTCGATTTGCGGATGAGGAGTAAGAGACATACACCATTTAGCAATTAGATTATAATTATTTATTGATAAATGCTGCATCAGGTTTCACAGAAGTTCTCACGTACCCGAGATAACAAAAACCAAGCTTTCCCTTTTTAAAGAAGAAGAAGAAGAAAACCCTACTTGTCAAATTCAGTACTCGTACCACATCGCCAAATGGAGAAACTTGGCTTGTCAGGGTATTCACATGATCATTCTTGTTAAGCTTAGAGTCTAGAGTTATCCCCAGGAACTTTATACCGTTAAAGGTTGGTGGCCAATTGCGGATTCTTGATCTAACTAAAATTTGACAAACCTATTTTTTGAAGATTTTGTTTAAGGCGGTGCTTTAGATTGATTTGCACCTCTTTCTTGAAAGAAGTTTCAGTTCGTTTGACAACCAAAATGTCATCTTCTTATGGAGTGGGAGGATATGTGCCCGATAGAACAAAAACAACAACAGTTCATGTAACCATCCCTTAGTAACTCGACTCTTAGTGTAGATAACAGAGAAACTTATATTTCACTTTTTGATGTACATTAGTAATATATTCATGTATATAACACAATGTCTCCTTTTATTTAGTATTTCCTCTACCTAAATGTATTGCAATTCATGGTAAAACTAACATAGACGTTTTAAACCATAGCACACGTATGGATGTCAAAACAAACTAAGAAGAATGTGTAGCACTCTAACAGCGTAAGCATGCATTCGGCTAAAACAGTTTGTCAAAGCGCATTACATTAGAAACCACTTTATATTCGTTATTAACTAAACGAAGTAAGTTCTTCCAGGAAATGCTGAGAAAGACGCCCTCCATTAAGGTTTGTTATAATTAGAATTAGAATTA
>ML219662.1:0-38136 GCA_004785975.1 Popillia japonica
TTTTTGACATATGCATGTACACACATACATACATACGTAGCACGTGTATCATGGAAAAGATAATGTATATCTTGTAAAAGAAGAAACATTCAAGCCGACAGAAAAGTACCAGAACCATCAAGACTCTTCATAAAGACTCAAAAATTGCCCTCATTTATATGACAACTTGTTTAAAAATTAGCAAGGCGTATAGCTCCATCTATACATATCTATATCCCAGCTGGTATCATGAAATCATTCACTGCATAAAATAGTTCAAGAAGTAATATCACAATGACACCCAAATTAATTTCCTTCAAAATTTGGACATTACTAAGACTTTTGCTCAAGTTCACTCTCATTTCCCCACTTCCATGATTTGCCTACTTATTGCTATCTGTATATATATTTTTCGCTAGCGGCGTTAGACCGTGTTCCGTTATCCATGTGGCCAAAGAATCAGTTACTGTTTAAATGATAGTGGAAGCAATGAACAGCCGTCCTCGTGTTAGCCAATGAAAGAATTCATTACCTAAGTATTTTTTTATAGAAACATATCTTGATTCAATTGGTAATCCAATATTTGCTTGAACTGTGTTATGACAAGCTATGGTATATCTGATTGAACCACGCAAATGCTTTGTTAAGCAGATTGCCTTTTCCATGGTTTAATATTGTGAGAGAATACAATTGCCAAAATAAAGTGTACAAGTTTGGATCGGAATTAGACTAACTGAAATTCCTATATATGTTTATAAAGAGTGTCTCGTTAAGAAGACAGCATTTAGTTTTTTTTTAATAAAACGCATATATTAAAACAGTACAGAGAATTTTATTTGGGTATAAAGTGGACAGATTGTGGTTAAGTATGATAATATTAAAGAAATGTACCTCAAGCCTCTTCTGGCGTGCTCTTCTTTTTTTACAAAATTCTCAATGGTGTTAAGCATAATTGTTAATCAATTTTGCCAGAATCTAATTTAATTTCCGACTTCACTTAAAAATTCTGAATGGATTGTTGGCAAAATATATAAAATTTTGGAAGCTCTTAAAGTATAGCACCATTTCCTAAAAAGTACGGCTCTATTACTCTGGTAGTCCAGAGTTATACTAGACATTGGCTGTCTTTACATACGATAGCTTTATATAAACTGCTTTGGGATTGTTATCGCTCTAAATCCGACAGTCACTTGCCTATCCTTTATTTACCTATTTAGACGAAAATGTCCTTGAACGCTGCAGATGATAAATTTCTAAAAATTGTTCTGTACTTCTTGCTTTTTTAATATCTAATTAACAAATCATCGACGCTTTTATATAGTACATTAATGGACACATTCAGTAGAAACAAACAGTTATTGATGCATTGGTATGTGATGTAATGTATTGGTGCTAGTTTAAATTTTGATTGATCTCATCATCTTTTTCTTTGTTTTGTTTGACCGAACAAAAGCACCTCCTAATATTTAGCTTTTCTGTGTAACGTTTTGATAACCTTCCGTAAACTCTTACCTAAAGAAATAGATCGATTTTACCCAGCCTGAATTCATATTATTATATTTTATATACCTAGCAGTGGTAACCATGTGTAACTGCTAACTCCAACGTCCCATGTATTTGACATATGACTGCGATTCCGCCAAATTGTTGCGAATGTTTGGTACTTGCTTACTTCTAAACACAAAATTTGCCAACAAGGTAAGGTTGATTAGTACAACATGGAAGAACAAGAAAATAAGAAACGATAGTACAACTTTAGTGAAGAGTGTAGAATTGCAGTGGGTTTAATACAAAGATACAAAAATTTTGTTGTACAACAGGCTGGTCCAATATGAGACAGAGTTACAATATATGGGGTGGCCATTCGAAAATAAAACGGTATTGATTTTGGGCATTTAATGTCATATAAAAATAAAATGCTCAGACACGTCACCTTTGTTTTTGAGGGGGACATTTATGAGGCGTACAAGCAAACCCCAAAAATCTTAAATGGAAAGGAGGGTTGAGTTGTATCTCGATCGACAGGTCATTTCATTATGATGCTCAAAAATTACCTTTTATTTCTGTTATTAGGAGAAGCGATTTACTGTATCAAAGAGATAACAAACTTACATGTATTAGTCAAGTAGATGTTGAAAGTGCTGTCCACCAACTTCCATGCAGTGGTACAGGTTGTCTTAAAAATGGTTTCTCACATTTTGAAGCATATCTGGTGTTATGAGATGACATTCATTTGTAATTCGCTCCCGTAAATCTTGTAAAGAAGTTGGTGGAGTGGCGTAAATCTTAGTTTTTAAATGTCCCCACAAAAAAAGTTTAATGGTGACAAATTTGGCGACCTTGGTGGCCACTCAATAGAACCTCGCCTACCAATCCACCTTTCCGAAAATTCTTGGTTTAAATAGTCCCGTACAGGGCGTGCATAATGATGCGGAGCGCCATCCTGTTGAAACATACAACGATTTTCCAAATAGCGTTAATCGTTTTCCGCTATTACAGTTAAGATTGTCAGTCAGGATTGATTGAAGTTTCTAATAGTTCTAAGTACATTTCTCCAGTTAATGTACCAGATAGAAAAAAGGGACCAACTAGATGGTCACCGAAGATGCCAGCCCAAATGTTCAACTTTTCTGGAAGCTGCGTGTGCATCTCATGAAGAATTTTAGGATTTGTATCCGCCCAGTAACACAATTATGACGGTTTAGAGTGTCAGTGACGAAGAAAGAACATTCGTCAGAAATGCAGATATTAAATAACAAATGTGGGTCTTGATCTACCCGTGCGCTTAGAGTCTCGCAGAATTCTAGACGTCTATCAAAACCATCTTCGTCAAGCTCTTGGGCTAATCGTATTTTGTAGTGATAGAATTTGTGTTTTTTCAAAATTCTTTGTATGGTAGTTTGATTAACCTCTGAGACAACAATGTTGACAACAGTGTTGAGAACTCAGTGTTGCAACTTGAATGACATGACCTATAACAGCTACTTCCACTGCTTCATTGACTACTTGATTTGTAATATCTCGCTTTTTGTTAACTACCCATCCAGTTTCTTTAAGCTTATGCACTAATTTCAGGACATACTTTCGATTGACATGTTTGTCAGGATACCGCCGATTAAGAATGTCAGCTGTTCTGAATGCAGATTCATTATTTGCAAAGAATATTAAATAAATAAATAAATAAATAAATAAATAAAGCTCCACTCTTTCGGCTATAGAGTAAACTATTTTTATGTACCAACGAAACTATAAACTAACTATAAACCTCGTAATAATTAAGAATTGCAACCCCCGCTTTTTATTGTCTGACTTACTAATACTAAATAACTAACACGACACATGTGTAGTTTTGCATTTGTTTCTTTATTTACAACACCTAAATCAACGAAATACATATTCCAGTTTTTTACAAAATGCAAAAGGGACAAATACATTATAAATTCAATTTCTTGTATCTGAAAATAAACAGTTTTTATCTTAATAAAAAACCTGGACCGTGTTATGTTGAGTTGGAAGCCTACGCTTTGAGTTTTTATCTTAATTTAGCACTTTTAGCATCTACTTGATTAATACATGTAAGTTTGTTATCTCTTTGATACTGTAAATCGCTTCTCCTAATAACAGAAATAAAAGTTAATTTTTGAGCATCATAATGAAATGTAATGCCATAAACTAGGTATCATTGTAAGGAGAATCGAAAAACCTTTCAACCGAGGTACAACTCAACCCCCCTTTCCATTTAAAATTTTTGGGGCCAGTTCCACCCTGCTCAAGGGATTGCAGATGAGGGTTTGCTCGTACGCCTAATAAATGTCACCCTCAAAAACAAAGTTAACGTGTCTGGCCATCCTGTATTTTGCGGCCGCAAATGTTTCACAATTATGCAGGGTAGTCTAAAAATGCTATGATGCGGAGTATACTATAACAAACCTACTTTCAAAACATCTGACACTGACAACAAATGCAGTATTACCACATTTTGAAGTGCTTACTAACAATCAGAAGTATACTATTGTACTCTCACTATTCAAGAGGACTTCAGCGCAGGAGAAGAGATAGTTAAACGTATTCTTTTTTTTTTGGTGCAACCAACGTCACAGATAGTTTTGAAGATATAAATAAGGTATTGTAAGACTATAGAGGATTCGATAAATGTTCATGTACTTATGTATTTCCACTGATGCAATCTGAGTTAGAAGTGAATTTAAATTTGCAGGATTCTGAAAACAATATCAACTTACGTTGATACACTGTATCGGTTGCCATGAGCACTTAAGTGAAAACCTCTTACTTCAAATCAATGCCATAAAAGTAGTAGTAAAAATAACGTTTCTTGGTTTATTTATTGCTGGCAGCTTTTGATTTCCCTGATATTTGTTAGGTAAGCCCCAGAAATTAGCACTGCCACTGCCAAGCAGATTTCTATTGTCCTCAAAAATAGAAAATCAAATTGTATATACAAAATCAAATGTTACATTTGAATAGACACTGCCTATCTGAAGTTGTCACACTAGGGAATTTCAAAAAAAACTTAAGTTTTTCAAGCCTTTACTGAAGAAAACTTTTTGCCTAAAGTAGTATGTAGCAAGATCAGAGCACCAATGTAAGTTAACTGATGTTGTCTCAGTTTGTCTACTTTGCCCTTGTGCTAAGCTATCTGACATACTTTCTATTGTCTGTGTATTGCGTAAGCTGGTCAATAAATATACCTACTGTTATTATTAGTTTTTACGCATTTGCTATTTTTTTCTAATAATTAAAAATAACTACTCAGTTTTTTGTATCCGTTATGAATGTTTTAAATTTTTAGACGTAGATGTAAGTGGCGTGTTGATATTAATTTTTATTACTCAATAATTTTTTTTTTCATTTTAAGCTTGAATACATACAGAGATGATATTTGTGTTTAAGTAAGTAAATATATTTTTGACAATGGATTGTTTTTTAAGCAAGCTTCTTACGCCATGCGCCAGGGAGAAGCTGTAGATGTGATCCCTTGCTTAAAAAACATCTCTTGTGCGTATCTTCACTTTCCGGGGCACATTAATATAGTAGAGTGTTGCCTTTGCTCCATAGGGACTTGAAGAAATGGATTGGAAAACTTTTATCCATTGATTTGTATGCGTTCTGTGCTATACACCGTGTGTCGTATTTATTGACTGAAGAGAATTTCTCTAAAAGTAACATACGTAACGTATACATACACGGACTACATACACTAGAATCCTTAACCGACAATAATTCTAACATCCAGCTTCGTGCAAGTGAAGTAGTAGACGGTGGTTTAATTAAAGCAGGTAAGGGGCGTCAATCAAACTACCTAATTATAATAATACAAGTTCAGCGAATTAACTTCGAGAATTTCCAGGGGTTCAGGGAAAACGACCTGAGACGTTTCCGTCGAAAATGGAAGGAGACGCAAGACTGACTCGCAGGAATCGTTCGTTTTCTTGCTATCAGCGTGTTTTGGCAGTCTTTCCGCCGCCCTCTAACTTATGGCTTTCTCTTTTCCCCCGGATCTATAACTCTAAAAGCCGTAAACCTTTGCACAGCTCGACGGAAAAAGTTTAATTATCTTAATGTGTACGCTTTAAGATTTTATATGTATTTAAAAATTAAATTACTATTACACACCGGGCTTAAGAGATTTTTTTATATACATAATTGTATTTTTGATGCATCATTATTAGTTTACAACAACATTTGTCACTTATTCCTGGGCATGTATACTACGTCTTTTATACGTACAATTTTGTAATGCTGCGTCTTCAATATGCACATACATATATTGTATCATTTCGTATCCTTACTATTCTTATTCAAACTTAAATTACAATTTCTGAACATTTTTAAAATAATCTGCCTGCAATACTGACACTGACTTCGCTATTATTCGATATTATTTTGTGAATTTAATTATCATTTATTGACCAGAGAAACTGTTAGGAAACGCAACAGAAGTATAAATAGTGAAGTATCAATGATTCTTCTTTGTGTTGAGTGAAATGGTTGTATAAATGTTTCCACGGCTTTGTTACAACACTGACTCGCCGTAAATAATGTTGAGCTGTCTCAAGAGTCAATGATCTATATGATGAAAGTTAGTTCAATCTCTGCCCTATGTATACATAGTCGCCCTTACTTTCGCGATACCCAGCTGGCAAGATTGAATAGCCTAACTATTTGTCATCATTTGTCATGATTTGTTGATTCTTGGAGCATTCTTGGTTCATGAATTAAGCTTTTTTAGGAAGAGCAGCAGGCAATCCTCTGAAAAGGCTAACAACATGATCAGAAAATCGTCAAGGAAAAATTTTTTTACGTGAAAATATCCGAAAGACTTCAACACAACGGCTAATTTGTTCAGAATAGTATGTATTTGTAGATACTGAAACATCAGTTTAAACGCGAATTTTAGTAGAGTTTGTCGCGTGATTGACGGTTTTGTATATGTTGAATTTGTTCTATTCACTACAAACTAGCCTCTTCTATATTAAACGGTTTCTTAAACAAAATATTTCTTATGGAAAAAAATCAACGTAAATGTGCAAGTGCATTCAAATGAAGTGGAGGATCAGACAGGTTAATGACGTTAAGAATGGTAGAAGTGGAAGTACCTCAAAAATTACAAATACAAACAATACAAATAAAGTAATGGGATTGTTTGGAAATCTTAGGAACCATTTGTTGTACCCGCAAAACATAAAGAGCATTTACTCACTTTTTCCTGCTGATTTTCCTCTAGTTCCTCTGTTGACGGTAATTCTATTTACCAAGAAAGCGAAAAAAAACGCAGCAACGAATTTTCACACTAACTACGTAGGACAACAACAAGAAATGTTATACGAGAGATTTGAAGACCTTTATACATCACATCTCGTTGAACGTTTGAGTTGGAATTGTAGGTAACTAGCTCATTAAGCCAATATTTTAACCACCCAGCCATATTGCAACTTTTTGGAATAATCGTTCCTGTAATTTAAAAAAAAATGATATATTTTTTTCCATTTGTAGGTCAATTAAAACACTATAATTCGATTAATACTGAGGAAAATAAGATAAGTACATAAAATGTCATTAGAATACATATACTAATTTCGAAAAATGTATTTTTGGTAACAAAAATGCAAGTTTCCACTTTACTCCAGTGCATAATGTGGAAGATACTGAGGTGTTCCTAACCTTAATAAAATTAAACCCACTGAATAAATCCCTAATCTCAAATTAACAACTAAAATTGCTATATTTGTTACTTACAAATTGTTTACATATATCAATTAAATTTTAAATCCCACCCTTACCTTTATGTGTGTGTGTTTGTGTGTGTACCCATGTGTTGTTCTTTCTTCTCGACAATCCTTCTTCCTGTTTAAATGTTTCCTCAGAAAATTCTGTTTTTTTCTTGCGTTTCTTCGGATTAAATCCTTACTGTCACAAATACTGTTTTTCACTTTATTAAATTTCCAAAAAATGTAGAATACTTTGCTTTTAATGCATTTTTCAGTTTCTTGTCTTAAATTTCACGTGAACCTCTTTTAATTTATAAAAACCTTCTCCCGTTTGTTTTTGTTTACATCTCCCCGGTCACTTCGAATTTTTCTGCCAACCCAATCATATCATGTACAATGAAGTCACCATAAAAAACGTGTTTTAATTTTGATTTAGATTCCTAAACTTCAAATCCTACGCTGTCTCGATAACGAAGTACAATTTCATGACGTGTGAATAATGTGTGTTTTTTTACAATTATTTGTGTTTCAAAAGAATTTGTTTGTTTATACAAGGTGTATATAAATTGTCGCAAAAGCTACGCGTAGCGACACAGTTTGTTCGAATTTGACACAGAATTCTTATGGTAAAATGTCGTATCATGCTTTATGCGTCCTCAGGGATCACATGAAATTAACATCCATTTGGCAACACTGTAGTTTCATACTACCGTAATGATAGAATACTTGTCAAAATTGACAAACGGGAATTACAAACGACAAATTGGATTACACAATTGATACATAGGGCAAAGCAAGGAGGATGAGGATTTTCCTCTGCCCAATGGTGAAAATTATGGATATTAAGTACACCATCTCTGGTAAACATAGACTCGTCGGTCCAAAGAACACTTCTTAGAAAATCACCATCTTCATAAATTCTATTTAAGATATTGTGACAAAAGTTTAAGTTATATGGTAAGGATAAAGAAGGTTTTCACGTAGCACCGAATGAACGGTCTTATTACTGGGGATATTGAATGTGGACGCCAACTGTCGAGTACTGACGAAGGGATCTTCGTATACTGAGTCTAGAATTTCCTCTTCCAGTTGTAATGTATGCCGTTGTCTAGGTCGACCTGCGTTGGGATTCCTTTTATAAAACGAACCAGTTTCACGTAAACCTAGATCCAGTCGTCGAAATACGTTTCCAGTAGGATGTCTCCGGTTTGGAAAACGTACGCGATATTCCTGTTCTGCCATGTTAGCATTTCCATTAGAAAAACCATACATATACATATCGGCATATTCATTAAATGTAAAATCCATCGTAAAAGAACAAAACACAGAACTAGAAAAACTAATCAAGAGAATATGAGAAAACACGAAATAGAGCAGAGCTTGCACAAAACTAAATACTTGAGAAAAATTAATTCGGATAAATGTCAAAATTTGACACTAATGATTTTGATTGAAAACAAATAAGAAAACATACACCTGACATACACATTCTCTTACAATGCTGCCAATTGTGTTTTTCAAGAGAGGATGCTAACGAAGAAATGTTTAAAATAGACTCTACCATAACAAAAAAAAAATTCGATAAATTAAGAGTAAAAAGTTTTCTAAATTCAAAATTGCAGCTGCCTGTACCGACAAATATCGAACACAAGCGCTTATTAAGAGACTAAAAAACCGAACTTCGTGAACCTCGTGAAGACGTATGAAGCATGGTACAATATTTTACCATTGAGATTTTCGATTTAGAAACGAACGAAGAATGTCGCTGCGTATAGCTTTTGCGACAATTTTTACACACGCTATATATACAGTGAGAATCTTGTAAGATTGCACATAGGAATTATCCAAAGATTTATAGCGTTATTTTCTATTTATGTATGCTATGGTTTACATAGTGACAATGTACATTTTTAGTAATGTCATTTGAATTGTCATACTGCATTAAATTGATCCGCTTTTTAATTTTCATCTATCAAGCATGTATTCTACTGAAGAAAGAATAAAAATGTACACACTATTTTCATGTGGAGCATCTTTGAGAGAAGTCTCAGCACTATTTGCTGCCGAATTTCCCGACCGGCCTATTCCCAGCATTTCTACTGTCAGGACTGTGGTTCAGAAATTTAAAAGTGGGGGTTGTGTAAATGTTCATCATACAAAAAAGCGGTCAAGAAGATCGGCTATATTAACTGAAGATATGGAAATAAAGGTGTTAGCTTCAGTAGAGAATAATAATGAGTTGTCCAGTAGACAAATAGCTGCTGAATGTGGTATTAGTCCATCGTCAGTTCTTCGAATATTGAAAAAACGCGGATATAAATCTTTTAAATTCGAAAACCATCACGAATTAAACGTTTATGATGCGGAGAATAGAATTAATTTTTGCGAAAAAATGTTTGAAATAATTAACAGAAATGAGATTTTTTTAAGAAAAATACTTTTTACCGATCAAAGTACCTTTATCAAACACGGAGAACCAAATTCTCAAAACTGTAGATATTGGGCTACAAAAAACTCACATCGATATCATAGCACTAGGACACAATATCCACAAAAGGTCAATGTCTGGGCAGGAATAGTCGATGGACATATTATCGGACCTTTTTTTATTGAAGGTACGTTAACTGGTCCAAGATACCTTCAACTGCTTCAAGACCGAATTATTCCGGCATTAAATGATCTCCACTTAGAAGGTCCGTTATGGTACATGCACGACGGCGTTCCAGCTCACTATTCGCTGCAAGTGCGAGAGTTTTTAAACCTCAATTTTCCTGGAAGATGGATCGGAAGAGGTGGAGTTATTGATTGGCCTCCAAGATCACCAGACCGTACACCACTTGATTTTTTTATTGGGGAAAGTTAAAGTCATCCGTTTATAATGCAAGTCCTATAAATAATATCGAAGAACTTCAAGCACGAATAATAGCATCCTCGCGTGCAATAACTGCTCTACAATGCGAAGCTGTTCTAAAGGAATTTTAAAATAGATTAGGATATTGTCTTTTAGAAAACGATGACATTTTTGAAAATAAATTAAGATAAATAGTTTAGTATGGTTTTTCTCAGAACAGGTCTGTGATTGAACAATCATAGTAAAATTTAGTATGGTTATATTCTTCGATTTATTGTTTAGATTTTAATTTATTTAATTTCATTTACTTTATATCTTATTTACATTATTGTTATTTGTATGATAGCAATTAAAGTTTCCTTAGTTAATCCCTATGTGCAGTTTTTAAATGATTCAGTAATAGTAATTGAGCAGTAACCATAACAACATACTGTTCGAAATCCCTATGTGCGATTTTACATGACCAGCAATGTATTTTGCACTTTTCTATGTACAGTCTTAAAAGATTCTCACTGTATAGTAACTTTAGGATTCCACTACAACTTGATTTTACTGGAGATATATATATACCGGTCGTTCTGAGAAATAGGATAAATAAAGCCGTGAAGAGGTAAGGGGTATGAAAAATCGCTAAGAAGTGGGGACGCGTATGCGTCTATGACACCGTTCATAGACTCATACGCGCTCTACAATACTGGTGGGGACGTAGCTCCCTTCACCTCCTCCACGCTTTAAATATCCTATGACTCAAAACGACCGGTATATATAAGGTTAAAGACGAGTATCAGGGTGATCGGTCTGTAGTTGAAATAAAACTCATTTAATTCATAAGCTCAATATTTCGTTATATTTTTATAACTTCCTCAGGAGCATGCTACAAGTATGAATAACAATTACAAAGCTAGAATTAAATTAATGTACTACTTACAATGTAGAGTTAAAAAACTTTATCAGTGTATGGCATCATATAATTGGTTAGCAAACAGCGAGGAACACAATTCTGTTTCGTAATTTCAAAAATATTTTCCAAAAAACTAAACATGTGTGTCAACAGAAAGTCAAAACTGACGTTGTAGTTGTAAGACATTCGAGTAAATTATTCTTAATTGACTTGTGTCTGTTTTAAAATTTATACTGTGTTGGTTATTATTGATGTGAATCATTTTTAAAGAATAAACGTTTTTTATAATTGTTCTCTCTCTCTGTTTATGTTTTTATAATCAAAAATATGGTCTCGATCTATACTGTGTGATGCAAGGGCGCATGAAATCTTGCCAATCCTACAATCACTCCTGTGTTGGGTTATCCGGTGTTTAAGTAATTGTGATGTTTGACCTATATAGAAACTATTACAGTTAGAACATGGTATGCTGTACACGGTGTTACAAGTTTCGAAAATTGGTAACGATGTAAATATCAAAATTAATAAATTTAGAAATGTATTCAAAAGAAAATTAATTAGAAATGAAAGATTAAATCATGAAAATGACCTACATACTAGAATGTTTCCAAATTACATGATCGTCCCATAACAATACATAGGTAGTTATGTGAAAATTACTAAGTACGCCACAAGAAACGATTCGGGTATTTTGAAAGAATTCGGCAGTACCTGGAGATGATTTGACGGGTGTACCTTAGCTGGAAGTAATAATTTTCAAAAGTCGTGGATTACAAAGCGGCTGTTCAAAAATCATCAAAGATGAAAAATTCGCAAAATAATCTAGGATATAATTCCTTGTATTTTTGTCATATATGTTTGTATTTTGTGAACACCTTGTATACTTATCAGCTTTAACCTGGCCAACATGTATTTAAAGAGCTTCGGTGTAAAATGCATAGAAGTATGTATATGGCAGTTATGAATTACTAGTGATGTTAATTTCGATAAACATTAATCTTAAATCACATTGGTAAGAAGAAATGTGAATAATTTACATTCCTTGTATCTACTTAATTTAAAAAATATTTTTTGCAGCAAACATCAATGCTAGTACCAGTAAAGAAAACATGTTGAAAATGGTTTCCTAAACTGTGCTACGAAGTGTTTAACGACGGAGTGCTAACCTATTCATCAGTTTTTCGATATTAATTTTTGAATATTAAGTAATGACCATACAATGTGACTCTAAATATACATGTAATAATTTGTGAAGTTAGCTTTAACTGCGCTTGTACTTTTCATATTTGTAGCGTCATTCAGATATAATCCGAAATACCACCATTTTTTTCTAGGTGAGTATTTCTAATTTATCATCAATCTTTGCCTCTATTTGTAGCTAAATCAGTATCGTATCTACATCGGTTGTTACTGTCAGTGAATCATTTGCATTGTGGGATAATCTTTTCAAGAAAAAGTATTCTCAATGTAAAAGTTAGTTTATATTGCTGCATACATTCAAGCACAAAATCCTCAACAAAAATATATAATTACTTCTGTCTGACTGAAATCCAATACAGGTTATTTTGTAGGGAGAAAAAAAAACAAATTATGTAGAAACGATCTTCTTATCTGACGTTTTGTCAGGTGGAAAAAATTATAATTTTACAGGTGACAACCTCAATTAATGAAGTATGACTATGTTTTACTTTATTTCAGAGATCAAATGGCTCCCGGTGATGATGAATGCATGGGATGACTTTTATGTTTTATTTGATGTTATTTACGAACGAACATTCAAAGTTACAAACCATAAAATAAATTTAATATCTATCTGCGAAAATGATGGACAATGCAAATTAATAAATTCGAAATTTTGTATATATGTATATATAATTAAACCTTCAATGTGCCAGATAGCACGAATTTTAATATATAAAAAGTAAATTGATAAATTTGAAATATGCTTTCAACTGGTTTTCGAAAAGTATAATGGATACCATTTATTATACTTATTAAATTGATGTTTTTAAGTAAATTTATTTTTTTTGTATATTTATGCGCCTGTCTGTTTTGACAAGCGTAAAATTATGAATTTAAAATTAGAAGCATCATGTCTTCAGAGACAGGGAAGCTAGGAAGAGAATATATACATAGTTCAATGATATAGAAAAAAATAAATAAATTACATATTTTATAGGAGAATATGAGAACTGTTCAAAAATAGTTTCCATTATAAATAGAACTATTAAGTTGCGTTTAATATCAAAAATTTTGGATTGTTTCTCACTATCAAATAAAATGGACGTGTTTGATAACTTGATTTATAAAATGATTAGACAAATACTTAATATTTACTGCATGTGGGCACTTATTAGTTTGCAGGAATATGTCTCGTGTCACACACATTGCGTTGCATTGCAAAACAATTGTTTATACATACAGTATATATCGTACTGTATTCTAGTATTTTTCTTACTGCAACCTTACTTATCTATCTAGTTGCATTGATATCCTTCTATCCCAATATGTTTAACGTATTCTAAGATTGATTTGGATACTGCAGGTTTAATCAAATATATAATTAGAATCGACTTCCGTAGATACCAAAACCTTAACCGGGCTAGTAACTGGCGATATCAAGTTTTCAAAATTGATATATATCTTCATATCTATTGACCATATTTTTAAGATCGTATCTTAAAAGATCAGTAAGAAGCCGTGGAGGTGCTATTAACTTTTGCTTAAGTAGATTATCGTATCTATTTGGTGAAAATTGTATACATTTCTTTATCTGCTATTCTTTTGCTTAAGATTGGAACTTTTTCAAATTGGCGTTTGTATATCTCCAAATACCAATGAAAAATTCAATGCAATGCACCCTAGCTTCCTTTGTTGCAGTATCGCCTGTCTAACTCCTGGTAGCTAGAACGGCTTGTTTGTGCAGTTGTGTTTGCTCCTTCCATTTCTTTGTTAAGGTACATACATTCAGCGCCAAAAACCTGTCATGTCGAACTTTACCAGAAATATCGTCTAGGTTAACATTAAGGGTTTTGGAGTTTATACTGTAAACTTAAACTTGTTTTATTTGTATCAAATTCGTCTCTGTACCAGACAAGTGAGCCATTCTCAAATTGTGGTCCACTAGACCTATGCTATTTTCAGCACTTTAGGAATGCATTACGTGCTGGAAATAGTATCTTGAACGGTCATGCAAGACAACATTACACCGACAGGTGACAAAGTTCTTAGAAACCACCACAAATATTAGATTATTTTCCCTAAATTCATGAATCTGAAGCATATTATACAACCTAGAATTAATGCCAGAAAAAGGAAATAACGAAACACCGTGTATGTCAAGCTATCTATTATTTGAAAAATTCAAATCAATAATCTATGAAATATATTTGAACAAGGAAAATAATCTTCTTATTTAGTATGCGGTAAAAGTGGCAGTTTGAACTAACGCATATATTTGTGTTTGCCCTAGTAGCTCTCGAGGGATTTCCCGACAGAAAAATTGTTGTAACTTCTGCAACTTGACAATAAGTCATTTTTGATTTGAACTGGTTGAGGTTTTCAGAAAAACTTTGACCACGTCTGGAAATGTGATCTTTTCTGAAAGAGTATTTAAGTGACTGTCGCAGCTAACCCTATGGCCAAGAATTATTCAATTTGGTGGTACACACCATTTCTAAACCGTGTAGGAGTACATAGTGCATCCAAAGAATAGATTGTTAAACAGAATCTTTTTCTTTGGATTAGTAGTGCTTCTGCAATGTATTAGTTGTGGCAGAGCTACTTACGGCAAATGACCCTCTTTTTATCTTTGTAAATAGTTATCAACGTATCAATTGGTCGTACAAATACATACTTATATTGGTGTACCTATATACCTACATATTGGTGAAACGTTTCATAAAGTTTGAGTAACATAATAAAGTAAAATGTTGGTATGTGTGGCGGTTTTAGACTGGTGCTTATTGGACGTAGTGCAATTGAATCCTAATCAATCTTAATCGAAAAACGATACCGTTGTAGTAATGCAAGCATCCTAGTCAAAAGTTGTAGCTATTTTTGATTGGCTTGGGTTCTAACTCTAAAGTTTAATAACAGCAGGATATCTTCAAAATGCAAAATTGTTTTAAAACAGATCATATATACTGTTTAATTAAATTTTAAGTTATTAGTTTATGAAGAACTAACTTGTGTGATTAACTTAAGTTTATTACTAACACTAAACTTTAAGTAAGGATTAAGGTTACACCTCGGTTATACCAGGATACTTGTCTAAACTATCAAAACATAACAAACATTTATAAGAATGTTTTCAATGCGTTCCATACATATCTTTTAGTAATAATTATGTAATATAATAGAAGGTGAAATTCATTATATGTATATATTTTCTGCAGGCAGTTGAATTGTAGACAATCTTTGTTTCCATTAAAAGATAGGGACGTTGAGTCCTGCACACGGGTAAGGAAAGGAATAGGAAGTTCAGCAGGAGCAGCGGATACAATTTCCGGGAAACTGGTCTCTATATAGAAGCTGTCACCGGGTTTGCAAGCAATCTCAGATGACCAATGGCCGTCGAGATCCGGTCTAATGTCCCTCTTTCTACCTACTGTTCTCCCTCTTATAGCGCTGGCATATATATCATCTCTTTGGGACACTGAGGGAATTGTACTTACCTCTCTCTGGTTGCTACTACCGAGATACTTACGACTTGATTACTTAAAGTTTGTCTGTCTGTAATCGGTCGACGAGATAATGTCGAGTTAGAAACTTGAAAATATTTCATTTCGGATTGCTGACGATGGAGTTTCTATGGATGGTTTCTCCGACTTACGTCGACAATGTTTTAATTTTGTTGCGTTTGGTGGTTGTTCAGTGCTAAACGTAATATAAAACAGGGATTTGTTGAGATGAAAATATTACTGACAGCATTGCATTCGTTAATGTAGTAAAGGAATTTTATCGCACCCTCAAGTATTTAATGAGATCTTCTTTGTTAATGTTCGATCGTAACTAATAAGCTAGATTGGCTGGAACAACTTGATAAAACTTATTTCTCGCATTTTAGTCTAGCTTATTACGTTTTGCCTTAATAAATCTTATACAGGGTGGTGCATTAGTGCGTAGCAGTTCGATATACCCGATATTATAAAATATTGCGAAAAGGTCTAGGTACTCTTAAGCTCCATATCTTAAAATTAGTTATACCTACCTATACAGAGTATTTTATAACGTTATGCCAGACCGAACACATATTGTTTTAAATCAAACCTTATACATTTTTTGCACGTTTAAAATCTGATTATTTTTGCAAACTTTCTCGTATAGGGTTAGCCGGGTCTATTCCGATTATTTAAACAATTATGACCTTTTTTACGTCTTAATCATGGTGTATTAAGCGAGTTAGTTCTGGTATGAAAAAAAATATACGACCTTTCTCGCACCATTATATGGTTTGGCAACGTCTTCTATAGTCCATTCAGTGTAAGTTCCGAAATTCACTAGATCCAGGGGATGCAGGAAGGCAACCTAACATAACTACATAATATAAGAGCATTATTGAAAAACAACTATATTTCATATATCACCCCCTCCAAATTACACATTTGCCAAATGATAGTCAACATATTTTGACAGTTAACATTTGAGTTAATTCAAGTTAATATTACATATTACGTCATATTTATCCTTTATTTTATTTAAACTTCGTGTTTTTATATCAATCAAAATTATTCTTTTGAGAACAACATTTATATTACGACAGTAATCGGTGATCTTTCGCTTATCCCGTGAAGAATGTAGGGTGAAAGATAATCTAACCTCGAAATTCCGAAAGGTTTGAATTCTCAATCAAAGAAGCTTGTTACTGTTACTTCTTTGATATCCTATTTTGAGAAAGAACGTGACAGTGGTGATCCAAGGAATGTACGGAAGGTAAAATATAAGGGTGCCAATATAAGCGTTAAAATGAATATTTGTTTTGAAAATAAATATATTCACAGCGAGTTGCTGATGCTTTGGGACTTCATCCTAATACTGTGTCGGCTATATCGAAAGACATTAAGGAAAGACCCTTGAGCAGCCCCAAGAAAACAGGGCATCGTAAGAAACCAGGCACTGATATTGATGACTATTGATAAAATGGCGGAATGCAATATGTATGTATCGAGATAGTAAGTTTCATTCTTTGTATCTTATATCATATCTTTATCATATATCTTTCAGAACAACATGTTACGCTTATAATCTTGCATAACATCCTGCAAGAGAGAGGCATATATAATGACGGTAGAACATCTTTATGAATTACTTTACGTAATATTGGTTTTCGTTGGAAAAAAGATGCTCCTCGTAGAACACTAATGGAACAGTCGCATATTACTCTTGGTCGGATAGATTTTCTGATGGGTTACGTCAAAAACAAAAAAATCGTTTGTGGGAGCCTGTTTTCCTTGATGAAACTTGGATTTTTGAAAATTGTACAATAGGGAGATCCTGGCAAGATCAGAATATTCTAAGTGTCAAATATATTATTAATTTGGATACAAGTGATAGTGAATCGGGCTGTTTATTTGATGATTCCGATTAATTTTAACCACAAGAATAACTTTTCAATCTGGTCTCTAATAATGTAGTGTGTATTGTACGTATCATTAAACCGTAAAGCAAGTGGTTTTCTTATTATGTTTACGTAATAGGTTTACATTACGAGTTTTGTATATTTGTCGTAGAATTAATACATTGATTCTATGAAGTATTCTTGTTGTAAATAAATACTCTGTAGTTCAAAACAGAAATAAAGTTCCTTAATAACCTCTTTTTTTATGCCGTTTATAACTTGTATATCTCAGAAGTGAAATAAATTATTGTAGATTGGATTATCTTCGCACAATATTGCAAGCTTATATCATACTCGTGCTTTCTTATTCAGTTCAATCATATGTAGGGAAACATTCAGGCTAAGTAATGCGATCTTTCTTTTATATTTATTTCCTGTAAGATTCATTGCAGTTTGTTTTGTATGTATACAGAATGCACGATATGTTGGAAGTAATATTAACTCTCTTCTACATATTTGTGTATATATAGTTAAGAATCACTTTAATAACTTGCAAATTTCATACACAGCAGTAATACTTAGTTTTTACGTGGTTATGATGTACATCAATAAATGTCAATTCAAAACATAACCTTTTCTTATTCGCATGCGAAGCGGCAACAATGCGGAGGGGAATTGGCATTTAAAAAATCGGAACTTACACTGAATGGACTATATTTTTGCTATGTAGAGAATTTAACAAAGAAATATTTCTTGTATACAAAGTGAGTCAAAACCCAGATCCTTAATTTTCTCGTTAAATTTAAATGTAACACTCTGTATTTTTATGATGTTTTAATAGATATTTATCAGTTCTTTTATTTGTTAACTATTCCCTATATCTAACTTGCTGGGTGTGGGAGAAGTTTCAAATTTAAAATAAGAAATTGGTGCCTTTTAAAATTTTATGAATTAACAAGTTACACGATAAAACGAAAAAGTACATTAAATAAAATTTTCAAAATGTTGACCCATAACAGCAATATAGTGTTGCTGTCGTAGTACAAACGATCGATCAACATTTCTACATCAATAGTGCGAAAAACTCATTCTTTCAATTATTCCTGTGTTGGTACCGGTACCTAATACACTATCTTTTATGTAGCTCCACAAAAAAATCAATTTTTGCTAAGTTTAGGAATCAGGCTGTTCACACGACTGGTACTCCCCTGCCAACACACCTGTTAAGAAATTTTATATCGAGTTGGTTATACACCACCTTGATCAAAAAGTTCTACTGAGAGTCCCATACGGTGGTGATTCCAGGAACTTTTTGATCAAGGTAGTATTAATGTAGTGTCGTGTATTGGAGCCCGATTCTTTGACGTACGTTCAGAGGTTCTTTCTCCAAATATAGTGGTAAACTGTTCTGAAGAAAGTCCAAATAAATTTGAACATTTAGTGATCTACCAAAGAAATGTGGTTCAATAACGTAATTTCTAACTATGCCACACCAAACGTTCAACAACCACGCAGTTTGGTTATGTTCTTGTGTGATATGGAGATTGTCGGTAGAATAATGATGATAGCTGCGTTTATTCACGCTTCCATTTTTGTGAAATGTGACTTCGGTAGTGCAATTCTTTTTCTTTTGTGTTTTTCATACTTTACTGCACGAGTGCAGTCGGCTAACCTGGCCGGCCTACGCCACCAGATATTCTGTCTGGCACAGCGATATGAAAGAGCCTGTATATGTATGTGCGACTAAGAATACCTACATCTTTTTTCAATAGTTTTTTTAAATAACTTTTAATATTGGATATATCCAGCTTCTACGCACTAATACACCACCCTGTATAGAGTTGGATATGTAGAATATCATACATGTATAAAAAGAGTTTTTTGTTTCGAAAAACACATAAAACACTTGCAGAAGTGAACATTTTGAATTTACTTTACATCATACTATGTGGCAGATTTGAACTGAAACAAAAATAATTTTTACTCCAAGGTAAATTACCTATCTACATACAATAATTCGACAGTTTTTTATCCATTTATCATACGTTTACGATATGGTGTGCATTCATTAACTTCTTTTCATATATTTTCTGTATAGGTCTTAGAGGTTTTAGCATGTATGGTCTATTGGTAATCGTCCATATTTTCTATTTTTCTGACCAATTCTTCTTTGGTCATAACAAGTTTCTTACATAACCCCGTCTGTCTAATTCTCTCTATTTTTAATCTACAATAATAACAACTCATTGTCAGTAACAATACTGCAATAATAATGCTCTAATCTGCGAGTTCTTTCTAGATAGAATATTCGATGGTTGAACTTGTTAGCTTTCTCCCAAAATTTTTGGCAGTTTTTGGTATACAGGGTGTCCGCGATATACAAAGCATGCTTTTAAGGGATGATAGCTACAACGATTTAGAAACAAAAACATATAATACACCTTGGGTCTATCTGTAAGCGTAAACGAGAAAAAAAAATATTTCTCATGTCACAAACTTCGACGCATACTGTACAGCGGCAGCCGATGAGTGCAGGATTTACCCGACGATTACAGGCGTGTGTTTTTGCAAATGGGCAACACATCGAGCCTTTCCTGTAATACATTTTCTCCTGCCTCTCAAAAAGGTCTGCTTACGAAATGGAATTTAGTATGCCCAAAACCAGTTACAACGTTTGCTCAATATGACCTCCATTTTGTTGTTGTAAGATTACCTTTTCTCCAACCTGTACACAGCATTCCAAACGATTTCCGGTTGATTTGCACCAGTTTGATATGTAATATTGTCTTTAGTTTTTGTAGCGTTATTGGTAGTCTTATTAAAGTTGTAATAATTTAAAATATATAATTATTATATATAATTTAAGATAATCTTGTGCTTTTCTAGTTTATTTGAATAGATACAGATACTAAAAAATATAAAAAAAACTATAAGAGAAAGAAAGAAAAAAGTCGTATAGAACAGAAAGCAGAGATGAATAAAATAGATATGAGGTGCAATCTTTACATATGTATTTCTCTAAGCATTAGTAAATCGCGAGGTTTGGGGCTGCTTGACACAAAATTCCACTGACACTTTTCAGGATACATTCTTTTGAGAAGCAAACCTAAAATAAAAATACAAACTATTGCATTAGGTGGTGTGTTTTGTTTGGATTGGAGCTTCAAGTACGAAGAAACCATTTCTTACAAAAAAGAAATAAAGAAATATAGCGTAGAATTTGGTCTGTCAAAAGCGCATATGGAAGAAAGTTTAAGGACTTGTTGGATTCTGTACACATTTATGAAAAGTGATTCTGTCTGTGCAAACGATTTTGCAAACGATTTTACATATTTGTATTTCTAGACGAATTTTGTATAAAACGTGCAAAAGTTGAAGATTTACATCAAAAGTTGTATTTATGGTAGTAGTACCTCGCCCTCAACTGGGTTCACACAAAAAATGTTTTTTGACGGAAAAAAATTACCATTTGCAAGTGAAGCACCACCAACACTGCAAGGAATCTTACCTATTAAGGGTGTACTGCTGCTCTATTGGAATCTAATCGTAGACTGCGAGACGAAAGTTATGAAAGAGATAGTAAATGCAGTTTTTCAAAGGGGACGTGCGAAAGAAAAATTGTGGTCGCTGACGTGCAGAACATTTTATTAAGATTTTACTAAAACTACTGCTTCTTTCTTCACAAATATCTTCCTTATTATTAATGAAATAAAAGATTGGCTCATTATATATACTAATGTTAAATGGAGGTACCTACAAAATCCATTTTCAAAAGTATATCATGTAGAATTATTTATAATTCCCTAAAGATAGCGTAAAATTTGACATTTTTAAATTTGTGGTGAATATTTCAGGGCAATTATTAGTATAAACGGGCTCCGTAGCTACTTCTGCCTATCTTCTTAGATCATACTTATCCAATCCTCGATGAAAGATTTTATCAAATTTGGAAATAATGTTTGAAATACTTTTACTGTGTTATGAGATAGGAGCAGTACACCCTTAATGCAAAATGTAATAACAAAATTATTGATTATCTGAGCACTTAGAATATTGATAATAAATGTTCCATTCTATATTTATTTTCTTTTTGCTACTATTACGATGTGTCACATCTTATTTTTCTGATATTGTTTCCACTTGTAGGTCAATTAAAACACTATAATTCGATTAAAGATCAAATTTATCCCAGAACGTTTACAACTTTATTCCATTGAAGAAGTAGTAACAAAAACCCAAATTGTAAAGGTTCTGGAATAAATTTGATCTTTAATCGAATTATAATGTTTTAATTAATTGAAGTGGAAAAAAATATCAGGAAAATAAGATAAGTACATAAAAGGTCATAAGAATACATATACTGATGTGTCACATTAAACTCATTAATTCTCCTCAAAATTAATATAATAATTTGGTCTATTTTCTACAGTTTGCACCAAAATTTATCTCTCTTCACTAATATAAATCCAAATCGGACCAGTTATTGTGATATCATTTGCTGTTTGTATCAAGCCAGAAATTCATGTAGAAAATTGTATTGTGCGTTGTTATTAGAAGGAAATTTTGGTATATGTGTGTGATAAATGTGGTCATAATAACAGAAGTGTAATTATATTTGACAGATAAACCTTCAAACATATTTGAAAAAAAATCCTATTCTTTGCTGGCAATATAACCGCAATCATGAGAAAAACAACAATAAAAGTCCTGCTTCAACAAGAAAAATGACTTGACACTTAATACATTATAGGAGGTTGGTCGGTAAGTACGGATTGAAAACTAAACAATTACAAATTATAAGTAGGTATCTATATATTTTCAGTTACTTAAAAACACCGCAAGTAATTATTCTCGATCGTGATATTAATAGCTAGGCACAACTACTGGATTATTATTCTGAATTTGGAAAGAGAAATAATTTTGTTTGGAATTATCAATTGGTCTTTCAATATTTTATCAGATTGTGTGTATCAGGATGTCCCAATAAGAATGCACAATCTAATTTGTAAAAAAATCGCATTAGTTACTTGAACATTTGAAACATTTGAAATACTATTTGCACTCTCACGTGGAAAAGAATAATAAACAAATGTCCATCCCAACTTTCGTCCCAATCCCACCACCCGCCCAAAAGCCACACCATACAGTTGCTCGTTGTGGATGCATTGACTATTGAACTGTTATGCGAAGATTGTCGTCGCCCCATATCCGATAGTTGTTCCTATTGACAAATCCGTCCAAGGGAAAATGCGCTTCATCACTATCAGTAAAGACACTATTTTGTGCGAAATTCTCATCCAGGTTCAATTTGAAGCTGGATGCCCAATCGGCGAATTCACACCGTTATAAATGATTCTCTGGCAATATTTGTTGCGTCAGTTCGTCTATAGCGAAGAAGATGAAGCGCCGCTGTCAGAATTAGTCGTATGGCGGTCTTCGAAATATTCAGCTGCTGTGATTGACGAAGAATCGAAGTTCGGGGATTTCGGGCAACACTTTCACATATTGCAGCAATATTTTCAACAGATCGAACGGTAAGATTTCTTCTTGGCGTTTTTATATCAGTAACTGAACCACTTTCTTGAAATTTTTGAATTACTCGACAAATTGTCAACGAATCTGGTACGTTTCGTAGGCCGTAAGTTACACGCAATCTTTGAAGTGTTCCTAAGGAGCTTTCACCGTTTTTTGAAGTAAGTTGGGACAATAACAACCACGATAAGGTGTTGCTCGACAGTAAGGCGTCATTTTCACTAACCGCAATATGTCTAGTTGACAGCTAAGCAACAGTACGAATTGCCAACCTACTAGGACGAGAGTGGTGTGCTTTTTAAATTGTGCATTCTTATTAGGACAGCCTCTATAAATCTCTAACATTTTTTTTCTTGATTAATTGGCTTATATTTTAACTGACTGACTACTTACTTGCGATTTTAAAGCTACTACTTCTATTATAGGTATATGGATAGGAAATTTTATAAGCACAAGCTATAGTATGTAGAAGAAAAATGGGGAAATAAAGATAGTACATATTAGCGTTGGTCGACTCAACTCCTTCGTTCGACGCGCCCTGTCCTGCCTTCATTTTCTCGCTCTAATTATAATGGATTCACTATTATTGCTTTTCGGAATTACAATTAAAGTAAATTTAACTTGCTTATAATCCGTAGGTAGAATCCGTTACGAATAAAGTTTACGATTACTAATAAACCTTTTTATATGTCAATTTAACTGTGGTATAATGAATCATAGTATTATTAAAATATTGTAAAGACCATACTTGTAATTAAAAAGAAAAAGTTACTTACTTCGTATTATCTACTATTTTTCTTAAAGACAATTTTCAAATTTTATTTTACATGATTATATACCTACCTTATACGCGCACTAATCCGTAATATTTGAAAATTCACATATACTTACTGCAATTTCTAGGTAGGTGTCTACGGTCTCTAATTCGTAAGTTGGCTTAGGATTTAAATATTTTCTCTTGTTTGTTGCTGATTTATAACAACAGTTGCTAAATGTCAACGGATAACATTAAATCAATTTTAAAAACTAAAAAGTAATAATTTTACGTTTATTATAATTTTGAAATTATGCGAAAAATTAATTATGGGCGTCACAAATTCCAACATCTAAGAAAGAATAACAAATTTCGGAATAAATACAAATTAGCTCATGATTTATAAGATACGGGAATACACGCTATGTAATATATTATGACATTAATTTAGGCAAAGCGTAGGTACACGTGTAAAATAATTGAATAAAGATTTAAGCTTCTAAACGCGCGTTGTCTTTATGCTGTTATAGATATTATGACTAACTAGCTGCACATTAGGCGTAGAATTTCGCAATTATTCAAGTGGGTCCAACTTACCTACACTTCTAGCTACCAGCCAAGAAACAAGATATAAATCACACTGCACATATTTTACTTTCGTGACACAACAATCATGGCACAAATTATATTACGGAATTGAGTATATCTGATAAAAATAAAAAATAAAATAAAAACAGAACTTAGACTTCGTATTTTTGCATTGACTTTTATTTTAAATAAAAATTTACTTCGCAATTTTACACAACAAAAAATATTAATATGCAACATAATATTGTATAATTAGCATCATGCTTCACGTAAATATTTACATATTTATAGTATGTATATTATAGGCAATTAAGATATTTGTACTGGTATTTTTTCCATAGTTGCTACACATCACCGGCATTCATAATCAGTTCTGGTTAAGTGAAAAATTAACTACAGAGTATAATGGTGTGCCCTCTCGCTTGTTCTCTCTCTTTCTGTTGGTATACCGGCTTATGAATGCCGGCCTTAGCAAAATCTGGTATCTGATATCAGGAAAATTACATTACACTGCATTATATTTCGAATATGCATTTTTTCTTCCAAAGCATTAACTTATCAGATGGAATATACATAAGTAATATACAGTTAAAGTTAAACCTTTTCATCGATCCAAAAAAAATTATAAAAGTCGAACATAAAATGTGCACCAAGATAGTCGTAAGACTAACTTTTCCCATACTTATTTTCTTAGAAAATTCAACAAATTTAACATTTACTAATATTTTCTTTGGTATACTTTATGAGAAGACAAGGTATCCTTCTAATTATACAATAATGTTTATTATTTACAAAAGTTGGTAGAAAGTTTTTCGTTATACATAAAAAGCCGTTAAATTTTGATATTAGATACTATTGAATCATGAATTCTACCCAAAAATGAGATCAAGCGCCACCATGCTAGGTTGTAATAATATATGACAATGCTTTCTATAAATTTAGAAAAAGGTAGAAGTAAAGTAAGTTGTAAATCCGAAAAAGAGATATCGCCAAATTATACTTTCACGTTTATATAAACAATAATAGGAAACTTATCTGGAGTGGGTGATACATAAACACTGTACATACGTTATAAGTTAAATATTCGTCAGTTTGACACATATAACTGAAAGTTACAACAAAAATACAGATAACGATAAAAGGAGATGTCACGAAGCACGATATTCTGCGGTGGTAAAAAGGGAGTTTGAGCAATTAACTTTTACCACAACCGTAACCTAGTAACAATTGGTAGATAACTTGAAATACGAAATTTTATTTAGCTTATGATAATGTCTGTTAAGAATAATGATGAACACAAAATTATTAGTGTAATATTAAGATTAAAGTATGGATTAGTGGACGAAGCGACTTCAAAATAGTATTTAATAAATGTTCTTTTATTAATGAAACGTTTCTTATGATATTCTATGAAATTATTCTAAATATTTTTTATTATAATGCGCTAATTCTTTACATAAAATCAATTAGAGAATGAATAACTCGGAGTATTTTATTTTCATTAGAATAAGTTTTTCTTTGATATTAGGTTCTACATCACTTATGTATGTACGTACTAGTGAATCTTATTATTACGCGTTATTACATTTCTTCTTTAATATAATTAACAGTAATTATCGTAAACAAAACTTGCTTTATTTCAAATTTCCCACCAGAAACTGTTAGTAGAGACTTAACAGATATTAGTCTTACATATCGCAAACTTACTTCTACAAATACATAAACTTCTACGCTAATAGTGTTCGGTTCTATTCCTACTTCTTAGATTTCATTAAATTATATACATGCGTACACTGTCAAAAAAGTGGCCGTGTCACGTTATCATATGTTTCTCATTGTTTATAGACGATTACAGTAAGCAAATTTCTTCTTAGTTAACATTTATGTATGTTTTTGATTACCTATAGATAGTAGCTTGTTAACACGTATCTTTATAAAGATAAATGATTTTTATTCTCATTGAACGTCGTGATAAATTACATTTAATAAAAAAAGTTAAAATTTTTGATTTACAAATGTTATGAATAGCAATCCTTATAAAAATACAATTGAAATCACGTAAGTATGTATAGCTGACATCCTAACTGCATAATATATTCTCTTTTTTAATTTTAGACAGAAACTACTATCTCAAATAATGTATTTTCACAACTTTAATATAAAGAATGTGTTCAGTCTATGGGCCCCAATTCGCCAATACTTTTTTCCTAAAATCTGTTAAACATATTTCACTTGAAATGGTCAGACTATTTAGTAAGACTTGTCTAGGCAAGGTTTCAGTCTTGATATTTCAAGGCTTTTATTTGTAGCCAACAAATTACACATATAGTTCTTTTAAATAATTTGCTTTTATTTCACAAAAATTATAGTATAGTAAGTAATATAGTAAGTAAAGATAGAAAATAGTAAGTAAAAAAGAAATTAATGCACGCCTGAGCGATTAATTTCATAGATGTGTCTCAATAAAATATTTAATTATATAATTCATGGAGTTGAACCCACATGCCTTCAAATATTTTCGAAAAATATTTCTAAATCTCAAATGTAAATAATTAATTTACTAATAATAATTAGCGAATAACTTTTAATTAATTTAGGTGCACTCGAAAAATATTTTTTATTTTCATTTTTTACTGATTACAAAATATAATATAGGAAATATTCCATCTGGTAAGAGTGCACGACGCGTTTGTCGCTTGTTTATATTACGGCTTTGAACATTCATAACAATTTCATAACAGTATCTGATCATCCGCGGGGTAGGTAATAAACGACTCTGTTTACATACAAATCAATAATTTTTAATGTTTGTGCGAGTTACCTGCTGTCTTGCTGTAATGTAATTTTCCTGAGTAGAATGTGTTTGGATCCGGCGACAAAAATGCGTTGAATGGATTTTTCGGAGGGAACGAGGATTTCAATGGGAGGAGGCAATGTGCGCAAGGTTACTGATTGAAAACACAATTTATATAAGTACACAAGATGTAGCATTTAATGCTCACTTTTTCAAAAACACTATACAGAGGAAACGGCGTTACCAAAGTAGTGTAGAGGTATTCGTCCCATTTATCGTTTATTATTATATCAATTATATATTTTCATTAAAAAGCAGAACACAATAAAGTCCTCTCATACATAACATAGAGGTACGATATCTTTTCATTGATCTGTATTGATTTTCTTTTCATTTAAGTTTCGTATACATTGGATAAGGCGAACAATGATTCATTGATGGAAATCACTTAAAACAGCCAACATTCTCATACTGGAGGTATTAGTGTGTACTGGTGATGGATGGAGGTCCGAAACGGGGGAGCGCCGCCGATTCGGAGTTATATAGAAATAAATTGGATTGCACTGTACACGGTCGTTTCGCCCCCGCCGGTTCGTCCTTCAGCCGTCACCGGGGATCCGATCGGTCGGCGTATGTTTATACTGCTGGATTGAACAGTATAGGCATCACGGCGCAAAAGGATCAAAAACTAGATAAGATTCACGGTTTTCAAAAATGGTATACATGATATCGCCGACCGGTCCGATCCGGTCGATGTTAACACGATGCCGCCGCGCCATCTCGCGGCAAACATATAAACAAAGGCATCGGATGGCGCCGAACATCCCCGAACCACCGCTCGCTCTAATTAAAAACTATCACCATATTATATAAATTTCTAAATGACTATAACAGAGGATCACCAAATTCGTATACCGTTGCGTGGCGGTTGATTCGCGTCGTTCGAAAGGTGGCTCTGATCGCGACGGACCACTCCAACTGTGATTCTAACAAAACACGACCCAGTTGAAGCGTCTCGTCGGCGATTAGTGTCAACATCGTCCCACAAACAGTCTATGCTGATAAATTAATTAATTAATTAATAATACAATAGTAATATCGTGTACAATAGTAATATTTCTATGGTATGTGGTTCAGCCATTGCCACCTGAGACTTTGCAACATTCTGTATACTTGTGTATTTGATATTAGCCTAGATTTTTTTGTTTTGATCGATACATCATGATCTTTCGGTTTTTATACCTAGGTTAACTTACGTATATCGTATATCGGGACAAGGGTAGTAATAAGTAATAGATTTTTTCTTATCATCGGGTCTTTTGAGAAACATAGCAAAAAAATCACAACAGATATAACAACTATTATTTTACAACAGCACAACCTTGAAATATTTTTTTGTACGCGAAGTACTTTTTGTTTATTTTTTTATAAGAAATTTTCTGTTTATTTCTTCGGCTGGTGGAGATGGAGAGGGCGCATCCGACCGCGTCGCGTGTTGGGTTGCGAGCGACTAGGGCGGACGCACTACCTGGAGGTAACATCGAGGAGCTACGCTACGAGACCACATCACTTCAGTCAGCATGTACAGAGGAGTTCGGCCACTCCGGGGCCACGCTCTCGCACACTATTTATGTACATCCGCACTACAAATGCGTCTTGATACTTTTTGTACAAGTTCTTCCCGAACTAAAACACTGGGGCACTACATTTACACTTTGTACAGAGAATAATCACATTTAAAAGTTGCTCAGTTCAATGTCTATCGTCATCGTTGTACGAGTGAGACCTGAAACAATCGAATATATTCATAAATAAGAATAATAATAACAGAAGTGGATATTTAGTTATGCTAAAATGTTAATAAATTATTAGAAAGATGCAAAAACATACAGAGTTTTAAAGTATGTAAATCAAATGTTGACAAAAGCAAACATGAGTGACTTAATACCGAGACGGTCGCAGTAGGGATGGTAACAATAACAACCTCAACTTCTGGCACAAGTAGTCAGGTTGCGAATAGTTAATCACCAATAGGTATGCCAAATTAGTTAAGTACTCCGCCTTAATATTTAAACAAGTCAAGTTGAAATGTAGAATCTGTACTGTTATGTTGCATAAACAAACTTCTTTAGAACATGGTATAACTACAGGTTATCAATTTATCATTTGTGTGCTTGCAAATATTAAAGCTAAAGTAAATTGTGTTATCACTGAACTTATTAGGTCGGTTGTGCCTTGATGTCTGCTGACATAATTTTCAAATTCAAGAAACATAATCGTATTTAACTGTAAAATAACCTGATGGCAACATATGGCAACGTCGTAATAACTACTACGTACTAATGCAGTCTGCACAAAACTGAGTGGCTTTTGCAACCTGTATGTCTTCATAATAAACTGCTATGAAAACTTTCTAACTTCTACTAATTCACTTTACACAGGAATTAATTTAAAATAAAATATTTCTCCTTCTAAAGCAAAATGATTTTTTGTTGTCATTGAATGTATTTTAATTCACGCTACGTTTGTATGAAATCATAAATAAATATAAAAGTATTATATTCTTAAAAACAATTAAAAGGGCGACAATTATTTTAATGCATTTACATCTGATCTCCATATGAATTTACATCTACGTAACTAAACAAAAATATTTACCTCATAGATGGTGGCCGTAGTATTCAGGGTAATGTGTATACTGATTGTGAAATGCCGGATCACCTGGTGGTCGATGCATCATCTGTTGGCCGTCCATCATGTAACCCATGGTACCATCCGGACTGTACGCTCCGCTCGGACCTGCATGTGGAGTAAACACTGTGAGTTGGGTAAAGAAGCTGTTCTCTGAACATCAGGAGTTAAAGAAAAAAACCTGCACCGGCACGTAGAATGTGACAATGGTATATCGGAGTGCCCGACCCTCCCTCATAGTAATTTCGTATACCGTTTTCAGCTGCCAAGGAAGCAACGATAGAGCCAGGGATCGACCGTACCGATTGTGAAACGCAACTTGATGGATCGGCACGCGTAGGTCATTGGCTTTGGCAATTTCTCTTTGGCTGTCTCTTGCAGAACTTACAGAATCGATACACGCCTCCGCTGTAATGTTCACCCTCTCGCCACATGGTCTCTGCGTAAGGATCGAAGGCGGCCGGACAATACGACTACATAATGCCCCCACGGTCTCATTTGGGATATCGCAACCACCATTACCCGTGACAGCGGTGATTAATGCTCCCTATTCAATAAAATAACTTGGTTTTTTTCCTGGACGATTTTAGAAATTGTAGCGACAGCATCCGACGACGACAACGACATCGTCATCCTTCCACTAACTTGATATAATGCACTAGACGCACGCATAAACTACAAGTAAGTATACATGAGATTCAAAGTATCTGAAAGTGACAGAATCCGAGAGGCTCTCCTATGATCTACTAACATATCGTACGATTACTTCAATATAGTTCACAGCAAAGAGCGAGAAGGTCATAGATATCTTTATATACCTACATGATTTTCCACTTACAATTCATATCGGACGATTACTACCTGGGAACGGCTCAGTATCAATGAAAAAGTAACACTACACCGCTACGCTTTAATGGAAATCACAATTCATTAAAAAAAGAAGGTTCAGATAAAACGTATTTATGGAATCAATTGACCAGATGAATAAAGAAATCGAAGGCTTGTATTAGGTAATGAAACTACCGCTAATGTAAGAATTTATTGCGTTTTTATCAGTTGAATTACGGTTGAAAAACAGATGTTTTTTTTCTTCTTTTTTAACTGAGGGTCGTTCGACTCACTCTAATCTCTTTGTCTATTCTAAGATATGTATACTTTGTTATATACAAGCTTAATGTTATTAAATCCATCACGTATAATTACTACTGTGTTACGTCTGCGTTTTCAGGTGTTCAATATTTTTTAATAAATTAAAAAGTCAATTCGTTTTAATAGAGTAGCTGAATTCTATGTTTTTGTTAAGACTAATAAACGAATACAGTACTCACTTATTCTGGGTACAACAGCCTGACTAAATTTTGTAAGCTCTCAATTTTCTTTAGTGAATTAGTGATCGAAATACAGAAGTGTGTTGCAACTATCACAGCATAACTTTTCAAAAACAAAACACATAACTTGTTTAATAACGTGAATATTTCCAAGAATAACTTAGTATTGATTTTCGTCAAAGAGTATCAGAGGCTTCCACCCAAGTTTCTATTATATAATACCAAAAAAACCAAATCCACAAAAAAAAATAAAAGAAAAGCTGCAGGAGATTTCTTACCCACCTTTCACTCCTGAAGAAGTTGCTTACGTTAGTGGTTAAATGTCGAGTTTGCAGATTCTTTTCAATATTTATTTATTTTTGTGATTTATTTTATTTTTTATATTGTATATATTTACACTACTACAATGCTATCAAAATCCGAAACTCCTGATAATAATCGATTTCCATTGTCATTAAGAAGTTATTCAAGGAATTGTACTTCTGCAAACCTTGAGGTATTTCTAGCCAATATAAGACATAACATAAATTGCATGTTATGTTTTTTACTACGCACAAATAGCCGATGCATGCAAATGTTTTATTATTAGTGGATGTAATAACGAACTAATTCCACAAACTCCTTATTGTTTGTGAAAGTCTCCATGTTAAAGTTAAATTACTATTCGAAAAACGACGTATAGCTTGTCCTTTTGTTTGTAAGTATGCAAAAGTGTTCTTCATCGACTATCATCAAATTCCACGCCGTAATTATCGTTATTATCATAATAGACCTACGATGTAGAAATTGTTCCCTTATTAGAAGTAAATAAAATTATGCTCTCTGGCGATACTTTAAATTCTTTATCTTCGACGTTTCATTACACGCATCCATTAAATTGGCACGCATGTATTCTGGTAATTTTCTGTATTATTTCTTTTTGCATTTTTCGAGATAAAATGTTTTAGCACAGCAATTTTTAAAGAATAACATATTTTTGTTTCCTTCATTCCATAGCCCCATTAAATACTTGAATAAATGCCTAATTTAATAGAAAACGTGTTCTTGAAATAGATAGGTACATACCTATATGTACATACCTTACTTTACATCTGATAAAATAAGAACATATTTAATTTAAAGTAGTAGGTTTAGTAGGTGAAGTATAATCCTCATTGAATAAAATAAATACATGGATTGCGACCTGCTATTTTTGAAATATATATATCAAAAATGGAGGAGCTATTGGTTATAATATTTGAACGTGTGAAATTTAGGTATTGATATGTCGTTTAGTTAATACATGAACAGGCGTTTTCACTGCAATTATTAACTGAAAAAAGTGTGCACTATTTTGTTGCTGTACCCAGGATGTATAGTAAACCATGTCGCTGCATTTTGACGACGTTACGGCAGTTTCTCAGTGTGTTATTGCAAGAATATATATAAACCTTTCCTCCATATCGTTCTCATCATACCGTAACATTTCTGGTTGAGTTGAACCAATTGCCTCGTAATATTTTCTTTTAATTCATGTAGCGTTATTGGTCGTTTTCTAAACTTTATCGCCACAGCCAGTATTTCGCTGGTAAGATCAGGCGTTTTTAGTGGCTATGAATTTGCGAAATGTCTGCTTAACAAACCATATTGAAAGAAGTTGGTAAACAATTTTTTGACTGGCCGGTCTTAACATTTGCAACTATCGTTCACCATTTACAGTTACAGATACGGGTTCTCCATTCTGCATTTCCTCGTAGATATACGGACTAATGATAAAATCAGCTGTAAAACCACACCAAAGGGTGACTTTCTTGTCATGAACACCTTATTGGACGATTTATTGTGGTTTTTCTGCCGACCAGATTCTACAGTTTTGACTATTCACTCCATCATTAGTAAAATGAGCTTCATATGTCCATAAAATACAGGATAACCATTCGGGTTCAATTCCCATCATAGCCTAGTAGTCAAATGTGCTTCCTTTAATTCAAACAGCATTTTCAGTTCAAATGGATATATTTTTAGAATTTTGCGTACAATTTTCCAAACTGTGATATACATACCTCACTTGCAATCGCTTGGATAACGCATTTGCACTGCTGATTGCCAGTGGATTACCTCTGGCTGTGTTCTGATTTTCATGAAGAACCTCTGCAACTTAGACATCATCAATTCTAAGTTTTCCTGATCTTAGTAGACCAGTAACAGACCCTGTTCTTTTAAATTTTCTTTCAAATTTCCCATAGATACAGCAGTAAATTTCCATCCCATTCATTAAGCAACTAGATTTCGTTTATTTTTAGTTATTAACTTAATTTGTTAAGAAGTTATAATAAATTAAAATATATCCCTTACTTCATGGTAATTTTGGACATATGTTATGTTGTCATGTTAAGAAACAGCCGGTTAATATTACATTGTATAGTCAAAGTTAAAGAAACATGACGAAAAAACAATCTAATATCAGGTTGAGAAAGAAGTTCAAGAGATCAAAACAATCTGTAACTATTGTATGCATGTAAAATTTCAAATGAAACAAAAATGTAGAACTTACAAAAGCGTGCGGTGATAGCCATTAATCAAAACCAATTACCTATTCATTTAAATAAAGATTTTTTTTCAAAGAAAATTATATGGAACAATATTTCTTAAATCTACCAAAACATACGGAGCGATCTCATGGTAGAAAAGATAGAAACAGGTATGACTGAAACCTTAAATTTGCAAAAAGACAATCAAGAAATCGTTGAAGTTGAATGCTATTCGTCCGAAAGTAATATATAGCCACCTTCGACCCGTAAATGATTTTTTTTGTTCGCGCAATCTTATAGACCAAATTCTGAAAGGATTTACGGCCGGTGCAGGTAGATCACTGGTTCTTTTTGTACTCACCTGCTCTGTTGGATTGGTCGATCATAGGTTGTACTATCCTCCGCCTCGCGTTGATAAACCTGGAACAAAATAGAAAGGGTCTGTCAGAAACGTGCACCAACGAAACAATCCTTAATGCACTATGACAGCGGAAACGATTGAGTTTCATTTTCGTTGCGGAATATAGCGCTCTTGTGTGTATTTGTATGTATAAGGTAGAAAAATCAAGCCCAACTTATTGAATATATGTATGTGTACGTAATAAATACATGTGCACTACTCGCAAGATAGTGTTAATAAAACGACTCAATTAAATTTATATAAAAAATCATATAATTATTTAAATACAACATAAATGCAAACATACATCCGGTTAAAGCTCCACAGTAAAGCTACCGATTATTGATTGTAACTGTGACATCACATATTAAAAATTGTAGTGTACTGTTTGTATATTAAAAATTGTAAAATGTACAGGCACACCAATATAAAATCCAACTCATTTCGATTAATCTCAAACTTAGCCAAAGTTTTCATATGTTCCAACATTGTTGTGTAACCTTGTATTTTAGTTGTTGTTTAAATTCCGTTGAGAAAAGTCGCAGTAGTCTTTCGAAACGTGTCGAGCCTATGGTAGGAAATAGACGTAAACTATAGGCGATTTTAGCGGCGATATTTAGTACATAACATTACAAGCGTGTTGGGTATTGTAGCGCTTTCCCTCCAGTGCATGTAGAACAGGCAATGATGGGTCGCTGCCTTTGGTACTTCGGCACATTTGGTGGTGCAGAGAAAGAGCATCACGTATAGGACATCTTAAGCCACTATTTGGAAATTTACTTCTTCAATCGTTAGAATCAGTTCTCCAAGCAAATTCACAATTATACTTACAACAAAACTAAGAGAGTTATGTTGAAAAATTATATTATCATATATACATACACTCATGGAAAGTAAAGATTGTACACTTTCAATACGTTGTTCTAATGAAACTGTCCAACCTTTACTTTCCATGAGGTACATGCACATAAATGATAAGATACAATTATGTAGAATATAAATAGAAAAATTTTTTGTTCAATTACGACGAGAATGTCAAAATTAGAATATCCCTTATAAATTGTAGTATGCCGCCTCTGCATCGAGAATATGTTTACCTCAATCGAAGTAATGCAAGACATCGCAAAAACAGCTGTCGATGTTATAAAAACTACGAAATAACGCTGATGTGTCAGTTTTTTTTAAATAGCTTTCAATGAGTTCAATAATATCAATGTGATTACATATGAAAATACTATCGGAGACTAATTAATAAAGGAACTTTTATTGTAAATGTATACAATCTATGGAATTACTTTAAACAACGATTGAAAATCATTTAACTGTAGTAAAGGTAAATCTATTGTTGTGAAATAAAGATAGTTTCATAATTGCAATTTTTGTAATCGTAGTCGTATTTTCCTTTTTATTAAAGAATTGTTGGTTCCATGTCTGCAACATGTACATATGTACATTCAACATTGGAAACAGACTGACTCTGATTGTGCGTTGCATACATGTTAAATATCGCCTATCGCTACACCTGCTCTGCGGTAGATGTATTTGTTAAAACAGTGGCGCGACGAATATTTTATAAATATCTTCATTTTTTTTCTCGCGTTTGGGAAGGAATCTGCGCAAAATATTTTGGATTTAATTTTAATAAAATAATATTTTTCCATGTTTCACAGTACACCCTGTATAGGGATGTAGATATTGCAATAAGTGAAACTGCTTCCGTTTTTCATAGTCTTTACTTTCATTTCAAATACGTATACGTTTCTTATTATTATGCGAATAAATGGAGATATCTGATTTCAGTTGTGTAGTAATACCACCAATTTTATGAGAGGCAATGTATATGCGTAGGCGCGTATTATGCGTGTGAGAAGCATAAAACAGATCAGAAATCGATAATTCATATTCACTTCCAGTATCCTCTCTCTCTATCTTTCTTTTTCCATTTTTTTTGTATATGAATTATACAGGCATGAATGCAAGTGTAATAGTAGCTGTGGGAGATGTGATAGTAGTAGGTGTACGGATGGGGGAGTTGATCCTCCAAATTCCGAGTAATTTTGTTTATGTGGCACGTGATGCGGTGCTAGGATTCAGACTAATCAGGCCTTCGGACATTCGCGCGCGATCTACCGTTGAACAAATGCACGTGCTGGCCGTAGCCGTGCGGATGATGATACGCAGTCCTGGTTAAGATAAGCGCAATTTAAATTGCCTTGTAGGGGGTCGATCAAAATTAGGGAACGTAGCATTATTTTTCCGTATGATTTACTCGTTTTAAATTCATCGTGTTAGTTAAAATAAATAATGGTAATTACCAACCCTCGAAATTGGAATTCTAATATTGAGATTTGAAAAAGAAACGACATGCATTTTGTTTTTTGTTTCTATGCCTATTTTTTTATATGTAGAAGCTTGTGCATAAAAGTATAGATGTTCAGTGAAAATCTGAGATCTCTGGGCAATAATGAGTAGTGTTCCACCTTTGAAACGTCTTTTCCATACCATTAACGTACTACACAATTTAATTTGTAGCAGTTTTTTTGGTGCTGCAATAATTATGATTATTCGTTTTGATGAAAATGAAATCAAATATTTACACAGAAAATATAGATGAAGAATTTGCTTTAGCTGTTGCAGCTATTTTCTATATATTCATTTAGTCAGAGTTCTGGCAAGAAATACTGCTTACATCAAACATCTTTATTATATCCGGGCATCTGAGTATTATATCCGAAGAAACTTATAAACGCCGATAAAGTTTAGATATTAGGTTAATCAGAAATGGATTTGTTATAGAAAATATACTCAAGCTGTAATTCTAATGGTAATTATTTGTTGGCGAAATTGTGTAGAGAGCGTAGAGTTTCGATATAAAGCTAGCCCCAATTAAGAGGCAGCAGCTGTGAAAATTAATGGGGCACAGCTTTTAAGATGTAATTGGGGACATTCATAACTCCGGCGCGGCCAAGTTACAGCACGAACACACTTTACACTCGTGTCGCAGGCATTCACACACATCTACACGACATGTATACGCATAATAAAGTTTGTAGCAAAGGAGCAAATAGAGAAAGAGGAAATCTGCGAGAGTGCCTGCGAAGGCTGTCTAATCCATCATTTTAGTGAAGAAGGGGTGAGGGTGGTTATACGTAGTAGTATACATTTCCTCCGTGTCCTCGTCATTTCGCTCCTCTCCACTGAAGCCTCCCTAATCCGGAAACGATAATTGCGAACAGAAATGGAAATAACATTCGTTTATTTGTAATCGGCAGAGAGAGATGGAAAGGGAAGGGGTGAGAAACTGACCTTCGCTGGAACAACTGTTTACGGTGGAAATTACCGTTTCGATCATTAGTTGGGATTACCCCAGTAATAATAGAATGGGGAACGAAGAATGGAGAGAGTGTTGGCGGTGTGGTGAATCCAGCGAAACCAGACACCATTCCGAAAGGGTTGACGAAAACAATACGTAGCATGGAGACGAGGGTTCGTTCCGTTCGTCCAAGGCCGCCGCACTGAACCGCTCTAGCTGGATGCTTGTCTCCCGCCTTGGCGCTTTCGTACAACTACACTGTGTACTATACTACACAGCACCACTTGCGGACACAATCAATATGTTCGGCATCGCTGGGGATGCGAACTAATTGCCGAGTTTGTCTTGCGCTCACGTATACGCTTTGTGATTCCACGCATGGTCGCGTCTACCGACAACAATTTCCTGCAATCCAAAGGAATTGGTCGCGGGCTCCACTAACGGCGTATTATTGGCTGTTTGAGAACGATTTCTATGCACGACGCGGACCAACTCTAAATATAAGTCGTCGGTCCGGCAAAATAAAGAGAGAACAGAGGCTTTTTGCAATCGCCCACTCTCCCTTTGAACCGGGGAATGATTTGTTGGATACGTGTTCCTAGATATGAAGAAATAGACGCGAGATGGAAACATAGAGAGAGAGAGAGAGAGAGAGAAAGGAGAAAACGGCTGAAAAACAGAAAGAAGAAAATTATAGCAGCAGTCGT
>ML219662.1:43136-60578 GCA_004785975.1 Popillia japonica
TGTATATAATTAATAGCGAACGCGGCATCACAGTATATGGAGTGTCTGTGTGAGAAAGCCAGAGAGAACGGCATTCCTGTCGTTCCTCATCGGCACCGAGAAATCCAATACGGACGGTAGAACCGACCGATGTCATCAGTCAGGCAGGCTTGTACACATACATCGGTTTTCTTCATCCGAAGGAAAAGGCGAGAATTCGTCTGTCTTATCTGTACGCTCGCTCGGTCTTCTGATCCACGGTTCTTTGTCTGTATAAAGAAGAAGAGCGGGATGATCTGAAGGAATGGTCGACCGAGGCAAACCTCTATCTGTTGGGCAGCGGCTAAGGCATTAGCGTTGGTGAGTGGTGTAGGTACTACAGGATGGAATATAAGCAAGGCAACGTAAAGCCGTTTCATAGCATAACAGACACACACACATACACTACATTTACACATATATACGTATACATATACACAAAAAGATTAAAACCCGAGGCCGGTAACAAATCAAGCGGCCAGGGATAACTAGACAGGCCAACCGCATTAGCGTTTCTAGCGGCGGTAATGTCATCAACGCGCCGCCGCCGTTGGATTGCGCCTTTGTTAGCCAAATAAAGCAGATAGCTTTTCGAATCTACTATACACACCGCTCGCTCTCTCCTCCATACAATCCAAATTGCATCAGGGCGGGTGTTAATGGCGCTGCCAGGATAATGGATGGAATTGCATTAAAATGTGATCTGCATAGCGCGTACATTCCCGTGGCAAATGTAATTACAGTTCTATCGGATCAATTCGCTCTTCGACAATAACGGCCTTCGTCGTACGCAACTTTGGCTGGATTGTCTGGGCTGAAATAGACAGCCTTTTTCGTGTACTTATGATTAGATGTGTGACAGTACGCTATACTGACGTAGCAACAGAACTGGAAAACAATTTGACTGTGAGAAGGACAAAGCTACCAAAATGACAATGGTGTTACTTGTAAGTATTAGCAAAGGAACCTTTATTTAATTGTTTTGCCGAAATAAATCAATTTAACATCTTAGGGATAGTGATTTCAAAGTTAAACGACTACTATAATCGGCAACTAATGATTTAATTACCCACTAGGGAGAGGTCGTTGGGCAAGATATGATTCCAGAAATAAATTCAATAAGAAAGATAATTTCCTTATTCATGAAGTTCTGCCCTAATTCAATAGTCAACTTAATCAGAACTTATTGGTGAGTTGTAAACGAAAAGAGGCAGTTTCATATTAACAAAGAAAAAGAGTATCGCCGAACTAGTAAGAAGTAATAGTAAATAAACAACAAAGTTACTTGAACTAAAAACTTATTAGAAATAACATTTTAAAATATAAGCTAAACCCATCGTTGTATTTGTCCAGAATATTCTCATTTTGGACGGATTTTAAGTTGAATGTTTGGAGCTTTGTGGGTGAAGCAGTGCTTTTGTGTTGGTCTCAGAGAGTGGATTATCTATTGCACCGTTCATCAAGCTTTTGAAATTCACAATCCAGTAATTCAAAAATTGAAATTCTGCGAACCACTAAATGTAATCCTTCCCTTAATGCGGAATTATGCAGGAAACGTCAAACTATTTTTAACTGTAAAAGCATTCAAAATAATAAGCTAAGGTAATCTTCATAAACGAATACATTTAGATGAATTGAAGTATTTCTTGTAAGAATTTTAAAGTATACTCTAACATAAACTTAAAATTGTTTAAGCTGATGTTCCAGTACATTGTTTTATTCGAGTTTTATTTGTGTTTCTATTCACGACTCGAGTAGCACTAATACCGACAGGTCAAACGACAACGCAACTTTCTACTGATATAAACATTATTAAATTTTACAGGTGTCTAGTGTGTGTTTGTATACATACATATGTACAAAGTTTTGGAGAGTAATAGCGACGCACAGCTAAATCCCCGCGGAATCGGTTTCAAGTTCCATCAAACAGAGCATTCGATCATGAAATAGCTTGACTAGTGTAAGCGAATTGTTTTGTTTGCAATTTGGTTCCGCGTGCGCTCTTTCCTCCCTTCACCTCCATCAACGTCCCCCGCTCTCTCCGATCGCTTCACATGCCCGCGCCCGTCCTTGTTTTTCAACGACCCCCGGGATTCCGAACCGGCGGCGCTCAGATAAGAGAATTGCACTGTCAAGCCGGAATGATATATTTGACCAACATTTCCATACAACCTCGCACGAGGATTCCCAATGAAGCGAAGCCATACCGCACCACCGCCAACGCCGACTCTGCACCACTCATCGCCGACGTTTCTCCACCACCACCACCAACCACTCTTGTATACGTATACTATCCGGTAGTATCATACCATTTCGTATACGTGCGTAATCTCTGCGATTCAAATTAGCAGAAATACGTTTCGTCGCTGAAAAGTTGACGTTGGAATACAGCTCCCGGTGCGCCACCTACCGGCGAAACCTCATTGTACCTGTATATACACTTAATCAACGTACGGGCAGTATTCACCTGATCCGCGCAAAATAATACGTTTCCGTCTCTGTCTTTCATCAAGCCATACGTATACGTTGTAGGTCTCCATTCTCCTACGTATTACATGGAAGCGCATGGAAGCGAGTGTATATATACATACACATAATCCGCAACCCCTAAGTTGACACAGGCCATTGCGTCCGAGAAGTTCCCTAGATTTCTGATTCATGCGCACGGTCCACTGGTAAACACAAAGATGATGACGAATAGCGTATCGCTCAAAACCGGAGATCACTCAGCGAAAATAGAAAGTTAAATGATTCGGAAACTTTTGCAGCTACATACATATAAGTGGTATATCTAACTCGTATGCATCTAACATGACATATGTACATATGTAATGTTCGGAAAGATTATAAGATACATATTTTTTGCATTACTTTTTTAAGGATACTATTATATTTAAACTGAGGAGATTTAATTATAGCAGTGAACTATTATAAGAAGTGTAGTACTTATTAGAAGCATGTTAGAATGTAAAAACATGACTTTCCTATCATACTTCACGGTATATTACATGTCGTATGTCATCTATTCTATTTTTGCAAAAAAATAATAATAGTCATTCTATAAAATTATTAAAGATTAGAAAAGGTACTCTGCTATAATAATGATGTTCCTTGCAAAACGCTGGCTAAGAGCTTTATATTTTGTTAACATAAAAGGTGTTTTATGGTTTTAATGCACATTCCTACAGCCGTGTAATGGAGCTACGTGGTAAATACAAAGCGATGTTACTGCATGCTGTAAGACTTATTTTATTTTAACCATTAAATTACAAAGTTGTTACGTTATATGCATTTGCAATTTTTATCCCGCAAAGAACATAGATCTCCAAATTGTATATACTGCAAAACTCTATCTAAGACAATTTTTATATAGTGAATAAATACTTTATTGTCCATTCTAGTCCAATAAAATTGTTGTTCTTTGCTGGCAAAAAACTGATGCAGGTGTTTTTTTTAACTTTTCATTTGAAGTAAAGGTTTTACAGTCTAAAAAATTTTGTAGAGACCGAAATAAATAATAATCGAGAGGTGGTAGATCTGGAGAATATGGTGTGCGTGACAGTATATCCCATTCAAACTGTAAAAGCTTTTGGCGAGTTACCAAACTTGCATGAGATCTCGCATTATCCTAATGAAACTGTAGACCTTTTCTGTTGATCAATTCTGGCCTTTTCTGTTTAAGTAAATCATTCAGTTTGTCCAGCTGCTGACAGTCCATGATATAATTAATTGGTTGGTTTTTTGATGAATATTGGCTTTTGAAATGCTTTGAGGCGGTTAAACTTTGTTACTCCATGATCTCGTGCATTTTATATTGTTATATGCAACCCATTTCTCGTTCTCAGTGATGGTGCGCCTTAAAATTTGGTCATTTTCTTAACTTTTGAGAAGCAAATTACATACGTCAACACGACAACATAAATTTTGTTCCGTGAGAACATGAGAAACCCATATGTCGCGCTTCAACTGGCCTTCCAGAAGGTGGTACATTGTCAACATAAAAATTGTCCAATCGCAATTTTGCAGTTTTGGCGCTAGCGTAATGCCAATACGTCTCGTCCATACGCATCCGCTAGTTTTATCAAAAGAATCGTAATAGGTATTTGAAATTAAATCTAGATTTATTTAACTACCAACTGTTTAATGAAATTAGTCAGTCCACATAAATAGCTTCGTTCACCCCTCAATACTGCAAGAAAGTTGTTGAACTATCGAAAATCTAGAGTTCTTCGTTTTCTCATTACGGTCTGTATCATCATCATTTTTCATAGTTTAGTTCCCGGTTGCGTCATATGCGCCTTTGCCACCTAGGGGCATTGTCTTACGCGCCTTCTAGAATGTGTTATTCGGTTACATCTATGACACGTCCACATGTCGAAAAATGCGCGTGCATGTATACGAACGCCGTACAAGTGTACGTGTGGGTGTGGGTTCAGGGTTCACCTGGGTTAATGCTGCTTCCAGTCCCTGTGATAAATTGTCGCAGGGTGGCTAGGGGGAGCCCTTATCAACTTGCCGATGGAATTGCACATCGAACCCAGGCATCTCTCGTTCGTATTTCTCTTCTATCTCGCTCGTACCGAACCGTACATGGAGTAAATATACAGCATCTTTTCCTTTTCTCTTTCGTCGATCTATCTCTTATATGCGATTCGCTCTGTGTCCTCCCGCGAATTTCTTAATTCCGCTCTGAAACGATACCCGTCACCACTGTACGCTGCTGCCTTAGACTTTGGAGCTCCGTTGCCGCCTCTCCAACGTTCCAGCTACTGACATTGCCGCCGCCACCGCCGCCATCGTCGCATCTCCCGTCTGCTACGCCACCAATTTACGAGTGAGTTTCATTGTCGTCGTATGCTGCCGGCGGCGAACGACTCTCCAAGGAGTAATATCGGGCCACCTAATAGCTTACCAAATAGCCTCTGAAACACCTTTTTAATGAACTATTGTACGAGGAAATGAAAATAGGGACTGCAGGGAACATAACGACTCTGCATGGCTCGACCACTGATATGCAACGAACCGGCGAACACTTGGCCCTCGCTTTAACCCTTCAACGTTAATTATACCATCGCGAGGTCCCAACGGGTGATTGTTATAAACACATTAATGTTTTGTTTATATTGTATATAAGTACGCATACAATACGAATAACTTAATACTATGTACTTATGCGGAAATTTGAAAACTACGATCAACCATTTCTTAAAATTAGCCAATGCTAACTTGCTATCTATTATTAAAGGTGAAAAACTATAATGGGAGAAACTTTTTTATTTAACATGATTTTTATCTCTTTGATCTCATCCTTTTCCCATCCTTTTCCCAAAGAAAAAAAATTAATGTACATACACACAGCTACATTGTTATATGTATATTAGTTACGCAATTATGCGAAATATTTCAATCTGTGGCTGATTTGAAACTAGTTTTCAAAGATGCACATGTTAGAGCTACAGTACAACGGAAATTTTCAACAATAAGTCAAAACAGCGTTGTTCATTCTGCAGAGCTTATATGCTCACTTATGATACTAAATAATCTAATTCTAATAACGAAAATAATAGTATTCTTTTTTAATGTCACAACAGCATACGTTTTTCTTCATATGGTGGGTCTAGACCTCACATATTGGACACATTCCCAACTTTATTTTAAGAAAATCATCAAAGATTAGTGTTAATTATTCCACGGCCATTCAAATAATAAAAGCATGTATGTTGACTATACTTCTTCTTCTACTCCAACGATTTAATAGAGAATGCATTAAGGTATGAACTTATTACTACTAAGGCTCCTACAATAATCCTGCTTTAAAGTAGATTATTTCTGACTTATAGGAGCATATTCGCGAATTACATTACACAAACAAGTGTGATTTCATTCAAAATTTAACTATGATCTCTTTTTTCCTTTATCGTCTTACTTTAGCTACCTTCGAGGTATAGAAATAGTAATCATTACATATTCAATATGCTTAGAAGCAACAACACCAATAAATACAACTTTTAAGTTTTTCATCCTGAAAAATTGTTTTTAATGTAATACAGTTCTTTCTCGTTCTTTTAAGCGTGCGTTGCGAGCATTATGTTTCATTCTACTTAGTTATTATTTGTAAACTCGACACCATTCGGTTCGATGTAAATTTGTTAGGTGAACATCGTAGATGTACATGTGTGTGTATGTTGTTCGGCGTGCACGTTATAAAGTTCCATCAGTTCGGGACGAAGTTCAGAGTCTACCGCACCTGAAAATTGAATGAAACGTCGCGTCGGATTGGATGAGTCTACGACGCGGATGGTGTAAGAGCACCGGCGTCAATACATCACAGTTTCGGGATTAGGTCTTCCATCCAGCATGATACGTTCTTTATACGGCGACCGCGTTTTCAGGGCCGCGTTTCTAGCGGGAAAAGCGTCATAAATAACGCTCAACCTGCCGCTGCTGCTCTTGGCATCGCGCGCTTCGCCCTCGCCCGACTCCGCGTTCGAATATGTGAAAAAAAGTGAGAAGCGGTCGGACTGGCAATAAATAAACAGTAGACGTGAGGGTGAAAAGAAATATACGGCGATGAAGAGCCAGTACTGACAGGAAGTGGAATTGGCAGCGTCTCATGATTTAAAAGTTTCATTTCTAGACGACCGAGAAACGAAAACACACACTCTAACGCACATATTATACTACTTATTGGCTGTACCATTAAGTTAGAATGTTAATTGCGCAACAATAGGACAAGTGCTAAAACATAAGGCACTGATAAACTTAAAAAAACATTTGACTGCCAAGAGTTTTAGTTTTTATTTTTATCATATCCTGATTTCTAAAATTTTCTGTCAGCGAAAAAATACAACATACGGTTGCTTCTATGTGTGTAGTAGTTTTTATTGTCAAATAGATTCACAGATAAAAGAGAAAATTTAAAACTATGGATGCAAATATTTCTTGGAAGCAGATAAATACATATACATTGATGCAGGTAAATAGACCCACTGATAGTACTTGAATTGACTTGAAATTCGTTTTTGATTTACTAAGAACGCTCAATACTTTTTTAGAAAACTTTTCCCGAACTACTGCATCCACTTCATCGATGTTCTATATAGTAACCCTCACAGAATAGAATAAAAGAAAGTAGTAAACGAAGTACCGCAATTTGTATAAATTTGTCTGTCAAATCTAGAAATCAATTTAACTCTCTATAAACTGTTCGATATCTAGATACATATGTATGTGTAACAGAGACAGAAATTGCTTCCCTGTAACGTATATGTCCTCCACTAGACCCCTTATTTTTGCGTAGTTAATTTTGAAATGTATGGTTACATTTTATAAACCTGTATTTAGACCAAGGATGCATTGAGGGATGTTTGGCCCCACATTACTTGTCGCCGCACGTAAAATTGCTTCCAGATTTTCATTTGTCAGACGGCTTCGATTTTTTGTTTTGTTAAGTTTCATCACTGAAAACGTTTGCTCACAAATATACGTCGATCCAAATAATCTTGCGCATTTCAATGCATTTATTCGCAGTTCCTTATAATTGGTTTTGTCAACGCAACGGTAAAAGTTGAGTAAATTACCTTCGTTAAACTTGTTTCGTAAATAATCATCATTTTGCATGTCTATGTCTAATTCCAGCTGTATGGATTCCGATGCATTTTCCGATGAAATGTTGAAAGGATTGCTGAAAATGTCCAATAGAAGTTTAACTTTTTTGGAGTCTAGAAAACGATCATAAAAAGCTTGTATTAAAATAACAATTTTTTCAACATAAGCTAAATTGACATCAGTTTTATTGAATTTTTCCATAATTTTGATTTGATAATTGATTTCTGTCCTTAAATGAATCAATTTGCGTTGAATGGACGACACACGAGAGTATAACTGCGAAATCATTGATCTTTTTCAAGTGATTTGTGATCTCTACAAGAAACGCAAAGTCACACAGCCAATCAGGGTTGTCGAGTTCGGAGACGTCCTTTTTCTTATCCGCTAGAAATATTTTGATCTCTTGAATCAAGTTAAGAAACCGCTTTAGTGTCGACCCACGACTTAGTCACTTTACTTCAGTGTACAACAGGAGATTGCCATATTCGCTTTCACTATCCTGGAGTAATTGTTTGAATTGTCGGAAAGTTTACAACAGGCACTACAACTTTCATCATTTTTTCAAATCCCAATCATTTTGAACAGGTAGCCGCAGTATGTGCATCGCTGATTTATACATACACGCACAAGCAATAAATAAACTACATGCATTTAATATTACTAATTAGAAAGTTGAGCATTGTATTCTTGTCGAAATCAAACACCATAGCAGCCTGATGGTTACATTCCAGCATTCCACAACCTTCTGCAAGCGTTTGTTCCAATGAATTTTGTCTGATGGTGGCATTAAAATAATACTTAATAAAAAAAAACTAAACTAATATAAAAGTGGCTGCAATTATCAATTGTAATGACACAATACCTGTAGTAACTATGTTATTGTAATATTTAAGAAAAATAGGTCGAAAAAAGGTATATCAGCACCTAAACAGAAGCATTGACAATAGCAAGAATGAAAAGAATTTTGGCGTTACTTGAATTTGTTTGATACTGAAGAATCGTTGGTTTGGAAAAGATTCCAACATCTTCGCTGAGGGAATATTACTCAAAAACAAGATATAAAAATATCTATAATTTAACTGCAAATAAATAATATTTGTGGCTTCCCAATCTTAATCTACAAATAAAAATATGTAGGTATTTGAAATAAATAGGAAAATCACTGTTTTCACTCTAATTTTCTTTTATTAAGGATTGTAGCACGCACAATGCAGGGAAATCGCCAAAACTGGTAATACTATAAGAATTGGTCCTCAACGATAATCTTGTAAGATATCTCTTATCAGAAGAAAGTACAAAAACGGTATCTAGTTCTAAGCTTGTTTGCAATTCTAGAATGTCGTACTTCAGTAAAGCAAAGATGTAGTAATTATAATTAACGTTTCACGCCTACTGACGATACTAAAATAATTTGGAAAATGCTTTGCTTATAGTTCCAAAAGGTCCAAAAATTACTATGTTGTATTTTTCCGCGGTGTTTCTGAATGTAATAAAATATGATCTGATTTAAGTAGTATAAAAAGACATTAATATTATTATCTCAGTTTCGCCAGTAATAAATACCTCCATTATTATTTCGCTTTTCCTTTTGCAGCGCATGCGGTTATGTCTGTAGACGATGTGAAGTGGCGGGAAAGTCATGAGATAGATCTTTTAGCCGTAACAATAGCTGGCAAGTGAGTGGAACGACTCAACGTCGTGGGTAAGTGAAGCACGTATGTGTGGTCATTTCCGCGGAGAGCGGACAGTAATCGCCCTCTTCTGGCTCGTAAACAGGCCAGAATGACCGTCGAGACACTGCGGGATGGTTCTTAATGGATTTCGGACACGATCTATACTCTTCGACTTTGTGCGTCAACAGTTTCTATTAAACTTTAACGAAAACATACATATTAACAATAAAAAAAACTCAAATGTTCGTACAATCGATTCATCAGTTTACTTCTCTGGAAGTAAGTTTTATCAAATATCGCCTGTTTCTCTGTTGTGGAAAACATCCGCTTAAAATATTTTCATCGGTGTTTTTCGACATCCTAACTTGTATTAATGTAATAAATCGCATACGGACATAATGGCATTATAAAAATCGATGACAATTAACGCTTGCGCTGCACGTTCGACGTGGCGAACGCCATTTCCAGCCGTAATCTCATTTGCAGAGCTACTGGGGGACGAAATCTAATTAGCGCTGGAAAGCTGATCGGTAATTACTACAATTAATCAATCCATTTCCATTCGGCAAATGTTCTTTCCTTCATTTCTGTTTTACTTAAAATTAGGAAACGTTGCCGTAATAAAATGTTTGGTACGTATTATAAAAAGATACCATGCCCATTTTTGCAAAATATATATATGTATATATGTATTCAATTTGTGTTAGTGGCCGGTATGTTACATGTACCATATGAGCAAAGATTATTTAGGAAAACCATTTTGATCTTTGATAGGTTAAAAAATTTAACATTAATTCAATGTTAATTAAATGTCAGTTTCACCTATCTTTACTCAACATAGCTTTTTTCGGGATTTTGTGTTTTTGGTAGCTGACTATTTCAACGTGCTCCGGAATTGTGTGCAATTGTTCAGAGAAATAAAAAGTGTAGCACCTAAGAGTGGTGATGGTAGGCCAACATTCCGCAAGAAGCAAATTATTGAAAGTGTTAGAGGAATTATTAACGCAGCACCAACAACATCTTTGTAAAGAGTTAGCAAGTTCCCGTATCATAGAGTATATGCTCAACAATTTTAAGAAGGAGCATTGTTTTATTTCCTTATAAGATATAGGCGTCTCTTGACAAGGCGCATTCACATAAAATTGATCGAACAATATTGACCTTTTGGATTTGACATTTCTTAAAGATGAGGTGGTTTCATTTGTCAGGGTATATTAATTCACAAACTATGAAAATATGGAGTGCTGAAAATCCTCACATATTTCGTGAGTCTCCATTGCATCCCCAGAAAGTTGAAGTGTGGATTGGTGTTTCTCGCAGACGATTGGTACCCATAATCTTTCAAAGAACCATTAATGCCCAAAGGTAGCCACACAACATATGAGAACCCTTCATAAACCAACTGGTATTATATACCATCTATAAAAGCTAAAATCTTCTAAAAGGTTTAGATTTCAGAAGTTTTTCGCCTTTAGCATGGTTTATATATTTTAAGTTGATTGCATTGTACATTATCCTCTTTATTTTTCAACACTTTGTGATCTTTTACGTGAACAATTATTATTTATTCAGTACTCCCACCTAAATTTATAACAATATATGCAATGCAAAATTTGCAGCATTTCAATCAATTTGGTCGTGCATTGTACTCAATTTCAAACGTGTTTAGTTATATTTAAAGCATCAATAATAAATAGTGCCAGTGGTAAACCGTGCTAATTGTTGTTTCAAAAATCCACAATTAATTCTCTCTAATATGCCCAAATGTCCAATAAGCATCAAATGATTATATTCGTAAAGAGTGCACACAGGATCTTTCTGGATTCCGTTTAATTATGCTCTGTTACTCTATAATTAAGTGATGTATTCCTTGTTGTATGTGTCACAAAATGAGTGTTTATGTGCGTGTATATGCGAAAATGTGTAAATCACATCGCGAAGAAGGCGTCGCACATTTACCTAAAATTAGGACACTGCTAGCGAGCTAGTGTAGGCGAAGAATGCATTAACGACGCCGTACATCAAACCAATTATCACTTACCAGTTGTTTACTTGGAGTATCGTCAAGCCCGTGTCTTGCGCTAGTTGCTTTTTCTGGTCCTCCGATGGGTACGGATGCTGAAACAAAATGAAAAAGAATGTATTCATGCAATTTGAAATATCTACAAATGAGTAATCGTTATATCTAGGATTCGTTTCGTTCGGTCTAGTTCTAGTAGTTTCCAGACCATTCCAGCTTTGTTTTCATTGATAGAATTTTTGCCCGATATATATAAAAACAGGTTTGCAAGTATTTCAGGTTACAGTAATAATGTTTCATCAAAATGAATTCTTATAAAATTAACTGAAAAATTTTCTTGAATATCAAGATTGGTTGAAGTAAGACCTTAAACCTTCATCGGTACTAAAGAATTGAACCCCATAATTTTATGCTTTAAAATGTAGTCCATCGAATGAAAAACGAAAAAATTGTATGTATTATCTAGGTCAGGGGTCTCCAAACTTTGAAACCTTAGAGCCATAATGTTCCATGGGCCAAAAGAGTTTCAATTTTTCTGTCCTTAACTATATTTCTAGACTAGTCGTAAACTGCGTGACCTAAGCAAACATACGCTTTTTTGCATTTTTTTTTTTGATTACTAGTGTGTATTGTGACACTTGACATCTAGTGGCGATTAATAGTCCTATATATTGCACTATGTACTATCTATTTCAGCTACCAGCTAACAGGTGGCGTTAGTTATAATTAAATATTTGGGAATTACCCCGTTGGTTCGAGAAAGTTCTGGTTCTGGCTAGTAAGTGTATTCAGATTACTTCAAGATGGCAGTAAGTGCATATAAAAAAGCTAGCGGCGCAACCGCGTGTCAGTCTGAGTAGGAAAAGCGAAAGAAGCGAATTTGTACATGGTGAAATAAAGTAACACCCGTGCATAACAGTTTTTGATTTGACTTATTGGTTTTATGTGTGATTTATTAGAATGGAAAATAAATGAAAAACAGACAGTGAATGCAGAAAGTCCAGTAATAACGCACTATGTTTCATTTGTAATGAAAGCATAGTTGTTCGTAAAGAATATAACATTAAACGACACTATGAATCTAAAAATCTTCAAAATTACTCGAAATATACAGGAAGTTTGCGGACGGAAAAAATTTGAAGATTTGAAGCGCAGACTGAAATCGCAGCGGTCTTTATTTACCAAAACGAATACTGAACAAGAGTCTGCAAGTCGCGCCAGTTTTGGCGTGGTTCTTGAAATCGGAAAACGTGGAAAACTATTCATCGATGGAGATATGATGAAATAATGCTAGCTGAAGAAATAGGCCGCAAAAATTTAAATTTATTTAAAAATGTCAGTTTGTCAGCAAACACCGTGGCTCGGAGGCTGCAAGACATCATCTCAACTGTCTGACAAAAATGGACATCTTCAGTGGTTTTCTCTAGCCTTGGATGAGTCAACGGATGTGTCAGATACTGCTCAGGTGTTGATTTTTTATTCACAGAGTAGATAAAAGCTATGAACTGTATAAAGAACTTAGTTGCGCAATAGTCCTTAAGCGCTTTTTTGATCTTCGAGCAGATATAGAAATTTCTTTGAATGAGGAGCATCGCCCTTTTACCGATGTAGAAAATAGTGAATGGTTGTGGTATGTCGGTGTGGCAAATCATATGAACGAACTCAATTTGAGATTGCAAAAAAATCAGCTTCTCCCTGATTTATACACCAGTATCAAATCCTTCAGGTAGGAAATAATACTATTTCAATCACAATTACGTAAAAAATATTTCACACATTTTAAAACACGTGAAATATTCAGCCACACTACAGAGACTGAATTTTCCCTCGATTTTGCAGTCGAAATTTTGAGTGCTTTAAAAATAAATTTTGTTCTCGTTTTTCAGACTTTGATGTCATTGCGAATGAAATTAAGCTTCTTCTATTTCGATTCTGACATTGAAACGTGGCTGCGGAAGTCCAAATGGAAATTATTGATTTGTAAATCAATAATTTCCATTTGGACTTCCGCAGCCACGTTGCAGCGATATGATTAAGAACAAATACCAAAATTTATCTTTGTTGGAAATTTATAGTTTTCCACTGGTACTGGTGGTGATAATCTGCATAAATTTGCTCCTGGGTCCTTTTTTGTTTTTGGTACTACTTATTTGTGTATCATGATCGTGCTCAACAAGATTATAGAGCTATTCCGACAAGCAAAAACTTGAAGATTTACGACTGAGTACTAATGTCTATCATATGATGAAGTTATTAATGGTTTTAAAGAGGTACTTATGTACGTTAAATCTTTAAGAATAATGCTAATGATACCATAATATAACAATGGAATACTATGAAATGAATATGATAAATATTCCACGGTAAAATATTGTATACGTCATATTTTTGTATTACCAGAAGATGAAGGAATACTTATTAAAGAGATTGTACACACATACAAATACACATAGGTCGGCAATATATGGTATGAGGAGTGAAGAGGACGATGGCGCGCTGGTATCGCGTTACACGGGCAAAACTCGTGCATAATTTAGCAACTTCAGTGGTCTGGAAAGTAACAAGTGCGCTGTTCGAGTTTGATGTGTACAGGAAAGCAATCTAGGTAATTGGCGAGGGCGTGGGACCTCTCCGACAATCCAATTCCAGAGAAAACAATAGCCGTAAGTGGTGCAGGGGTCGTACGGATCGCTGCCTCTTCACTGTCCGTGCACATTAGAACGTCCGAAATCCGTCGCGTAACATCCGTATTATCTAACAGTGATAGATTTTCACGACACAAGTTGTAAATATTCACACTATATAGTTTACGAACTGTTAATGTTTCCGCGAAGTAACTCATACCGCAAACATTGCGGCTGTTATCCTCTCATGACAGCATCAAATTGGTGGTGTTGCAGTAATGCTTAACGAAATGTAATAATATTTAGCTACAGAGTTTGTAGCATTATAAATGAAATTTAATTTTAAATTCTGACAAAAATGTAATAAACTAAGAAGTGTTCAAGCAGAATAAATAAGTAGTGAGATAAACCTTGAACTACAGTTTACAAGATGGCAGAAATGTTCACGTTGAACTATTTACCGTTATGTTCAAGAATTCCACTATAACTATTCGCTATGGTTGATAATAAATAACAATTATCTTACAGCTGCCTCTTGTGCTGTAGCAACAAATAAAGTAATAGGTTGCAAGTGTAGCATATTATGGCTCTGACTTGGTTGAGTCGTGGCTAACACCATAGCCTTCCTAGGCCTTGGTTTTTTCTTTTTAAATTCGTTGTGTGGTTTCCCAAACTTTTCGGCAAATGCAGAAAGCTGACATCATAACCACTCAATCATAACCAGCTAATGAGATTACAATCCAAATTGTATATCACCAGGGTCTACTATTGCCCATAGGGTACCTAAACCTATCACTTCAATTCTTGTTACTGTTGTAGTCCTCTATATTATGGAAAATTACAGCCAATTCTTTTTATGACCATTCCTTGTTACTGAACACAAACTCCTCTGCACGTGTACGACTTTCCATATGTGGACAAATTATGGAATATTACTATTTTTGTACTACTAGCGCTACTGTTTTTTTTAAAGAGAACAGCAATTTTGTATTTTACATATCCTACTGTGTTTATAAAGTTAATTGAAATTATTGATATAGGCAAAAAGATGCTACGTGCATGAACGTTATTCGTTTTATGTAAACGTGACAACGTGTTTTCGCCATCACGATATCGATTCATGCATGTCCAAATCATTAAAGCAACGGAATTGAATTTATATAAAAATTTGTAAGAACAATTTTATCACAACAGATCCATTAGTACTGGAATGGCTACGTAATTAATTATGGATGTACCATTAGACAAATATTCTGCGAAGCTTATGTACTTAACACGAAACGATAACTTGGCAATAGTGTTTGATAGCAAGCACTTGCTATTGTGGCCAAAACTCAATTTGCCTCGTCGTCGTTATCGGAACACCGCGTCATCAGATAATGCAAACATTTCCATATAGACCATTGCCATTATTTTCCAGTCAAATTTTTCAGTGAAAGAAGCCTTACGTGTACACAATATTTTAGGTTATCTTTCTTCTGTCGTATGTTTACCTGCCGTACGTCTTTTTTTTAATTAACGCCACTCCAATATTTGTTATACAGTTAGAAGATAAGACTTACTCAATATTAACAGTGCACACATGGTTTGCAAATTTTAAAATGCACAGTTCTTATTGACGATTCGAGTACTAATGCATACTTAACAAAGGTGCAGAGGAGAATACATGTTGAGAAAAATTGTTAAGTTGTTGTATTGATAATTTATGTCTACCTATAATTCAATTAAAAATGTTTGCATAAAATTTCATTAAACTATTTTTACGATACAATGAAAGTTGTTGACTAGTATGTCATAATTAACAAGGGTGTACGTGATGGAGTTCACATAATTCATTATTTTTATTACGTTCATTCGTTTATTACGTTAATTTATTACGATGGCGTGCATATGTTTTAAATATTTGTAAAACGTGTCATATTTTTTTCAAGTTTACGCTTAAATAGAGCCACTTTATTAGATGTGAGGTTACGAATTAATAAGTAAAAATAAAGAGAGGGGTCCAAATACACATGTAGGTAATTTTTGTAAAAAGAAAATCTGCATCGCAAGATTTCCAAAAGGTGTTGGTCTTTATACAAAGAATTCAAATAAATTTTACCTCAAAGTAGCCCTTGGAAATTATGATTATGTCTTAGCTTGTTACTTAAATTTTAATAGGAATTTTGTTGGTTATGAGATGAGATATTTGAATGAAATGACAAATGTCAAAATAATAAAACGAACATTTTTACGGAATGAAATATGTTTATTTCCAACAAACAAGCAAAATTTTATAAAAATTGTTCAAAGTGTCCACCACCTTGTTCGAAACATTTCTCACATCTTCTTCTAATGGAGGAAAAAACGTTTTGTAGTATCACATTGTGAATTCTATTAATTCTTTCAGCAATTCTGATTTGAAGGTCTGCAAGATCAGGTATCTGTACTCGATAAATTGAGTTCTTTAAGAATGGCCACATGGGGTAATGTCACAAGTTCTTGGTGGAAATTCATGTTCAGTGTTTAAACTTATCAACCGGTTTTGAAAAAATTGCTGCAGCATATTAATTGTTTCACCTGCTGTGTGTGCTGTAGATTCGTGTTGTTGAAAGTAACCCTGTGATATTTCTTCATCGCCAAGCTGTTCGATCAATGGCATAATAATGTCTTGTCGATACCTTTCTCCTGTTAAGGTTCCGTTAAAAAAAATAGGGCCAATAACTCTCCTTCGACTAATCGCACACCATACACCAATTTTCTGCGGATGAAGTGCGGTTTCAACAAAAAAATTATGCGGTTTTTCATTAGTCCACATCCTCATATTTTGTGAGTTAACATATCCATTCAGATAAAACCATGACACATCAGAAAAAAAGGTTTTGTCAAGAAGGTCATTATCAAAATTATTTAAGAACCACTGACTAAACGTTATTCTTCTGGGATAGTCGATTTCCTTGATTTCTTGATAACAGGTCATGTGATATGGAAATAAATGTAAGTCCTTTTTCAAAATTGTATGACATGTGCCAATTGATACACCCACTTGTTGTGATAATGCTCGTACGGAAGTTCTTGGTGCATTATTTATAATTTCTCTTACATTATTAACTAACTCTTCTGTGCGCTTTTTCACCCGACCTCATTTCTAAATTCTTCTAAACAATCTTGAAGAGAATACTGCCATTGTCCGTCAATCTTACGTCCGTTTCGAAAATAAGATTCTAGCATGAACGATTTGTGTTGTATAGTAAAAACCATGTTAAATCAATTTTAAATTACAAAGCAATTTTTGTCAACTATGCATCTGTCAAATTGACAACTAATGCAAATTTAAATTATTAATAATCATACGTTTTTAAAGGAATGGCCTACTAGAGGCAAAGCTTATTTGAACGCTTTTTATAATAATGTATAAGTCTGTCGTGTACGATGTTACTGCAATTGTACTATATAAACCTAATTTTTTACATTGGTTGTGGAGCATGGCTGCGTAAATTTTCGAGATGTTACAAAAACT
>SMLS01075308.1:0-23999 GCA_004785975.1 Popillia japonica
TACTGCGTATAAAAGTGAACACCCAGCACTGTATGCATGGATATTGAACAATTTACAATTGCTATGTGTGCGGCTGTGTCTTAAGTCGTCTTGTATAGTTGTGGTTAAGTCGTTCCACTACGGTTATATCTGGACGTCTCTTTCTGGTCAGTGCAGTATAACTCTCCGCTTGTGGTCAGTACATACTGAGTCGCGTTATCGTCATTGGTGCTAATGAAATCTCGTATCTGAGAAGTGAGGCCTCGAGCAAATGTCACTAGATGATGGGCGGCCGGTAACAAGTTAATATGCATTTTAATTTGATAAGACCACCCGGTAGTAATGATCGCGTTCTGCATAAATCATTTCTTTTTCTCACACCGCGCTGCGGAACCTGCATATATGAACGGGAAAGAATGTTTTGTTACTGTCCGATCGCTACCTCAACTTGCCGTTTTAACGCTGTTTTCTCGTTTTTATCGGTTAAATATCTTTTGTCGTTTTGACTGGGTATATACTGCAATAGAATCAATTTCGAAATGCGAATGAATCATATTGCGGTCTAGTTTGTAACAAGATTATTATTTAGAAACCATCTTTATAACAGCTTTAAAGATATTGGATCAAAATAATTTTGTGTCGTGAAAATGTGTTGCTTTGTAAGTACAGCGTATTATATTCAACATGTTTCTGCAAATCTACACCAACTAAATAAAACCAAAGTACACTTTTCTATAAGTGTCAATAAATACATACAAGTAACTAATTTTATTCAAACGGAAATCAATTGAACTATGGTTGTTCAAAATAGGTGAAAACTATACAAGGCCTTTCAGTTTTGGTTCTTTCCTATTGGATAGATGAATAACAAACTCCTGAAAATTTGAATTATTGTACGGCTTCTTCCATGTTAGTGGATCACGATGTCTCCAAAGGGACATTGTTTCGGGTAATAGATAGGTACAATTGACTAACTTTAAAGAGCAAACACGTGGTTTTTGTGCAGAATTACTTTAGGATGGTATTAGGTACTTGGTGTTTCAACAAATGAAAAAATCGTTTCTACAAACAGATCTGATAGGTAGTGTTTACACTAGGAGTCATTGCTCAAAATGATTCACAGCAACATCTTATCAAACTGGATCAATTAGACGTACGTGCATGGACGAACATTGCACGTACGAATCGAAGATGGTCTCCATACGTATTTCAGCAACTAAGGTGCCATTTTCTACTATACTATATTAACTCTACACTACTTGCTCAAATACGTATCTAGTGCTAATAGCGTTGGAGAATATTCTAGAGAAGATTAATCAAGAAGCCACAGTTGCAGTCTGAGGTTTAATTTCGTCTAATGTTGTGAGTCCTTCGTATATCGTTTGCTACATTCAAAACAAACAATACAGACTGACATAGAAGTAAAACACACATTACACACATGCATGGGGAAATGCCCCACAGATTGATTAACGAACTAAAAATCGGAGAAGTAACATGTCCACCTACAAACACTATGGTACCAAAATACAACTTCCATAAAAAATCCAAATCGATGCTCCCGTCAAACCACGCTGCATTGGTATACAGACGACTCAAAATCGGAACAGGTTACAGGAGCCAGAGTATTCTGGCTTAGACCAAGAAGTGAAATCACTCTTAAACTCTAGAAAGGAATGGACGTTTTTCAGTAGGGCAGAAGTAGTTGCCATACACGACTGTGTTAGAGAAATACTAAGGCTAAGCACAGGGCATAAACCCATAGCATAACAAGCAAACTGAGATAGAAGTGTTTGACGTTTGCACACAAAACGAGCTTGAAGAGCTAGGTAACTCTAGCTTGGGTACCAGAACATGAGGGTATTAAAGGTAATGAAAAGCGGATAGCCTTGGTCATCAATGTCTCGTAGTCGTAATTATTGTTTCATTTATTTGAAAAGAAACTACTCGATGTAATTAATGTTTGAGCTTTTCAATCTGAAGGTGATCTTGCTCTATTATGCTGCTGCGTACGTTAGTCTGTGTAGAAGTTCCTTTTGCTGCTTGCTTCGCACTTGATAGTTCCCAACCACTGTACTCATCGTAGGTTTTTTGCTTGAAGATCACACGCATTTCTGGTTATTTGAACGCCAACGCCATCTGTTTGTTTTTAAAATAAACTTATTATTTTATAATTTTATTATCTTCTAATTATTTATTTAGAGATTTCTAATAAACAGATGCATGCTTTGCTCAAGAAAATTAAGACAGAAATTTTTGTACTTCCCTTGTATATATCGCCCAATGTTCACGAACCGTCAAATCAAATAAGAAAAGTGTATCAAATGAAGTCTTCAGGGAGTGACACGCCGTAAAATATTTCATTAAGTTACACAAGACTGACCCAGTGCTAAGATAGTTACCGCGTATAGGAGTTAGGTACTACATCGAAATTGACGGACACATCTCGAGACCGAAAAAGAAGCAACAAGAGGACGATAAATTAACATAACACGAAAATATCTTTACAATAAACTCTCGAGCGCTATCTCAATTATAATAACGTTAAAGTGATACGCAGTGAAGTGGTGTGGTTGGTACACCTGGTTGTTAAACGGCTTTGGAGGCCGATGTTATACGGGATGTATGGCTAATATATTTCATTCATATATGAGTATAGCTGGAAGTTACTAATTGGTGTAATGGTGTAATTAATTCTTCATGTCGTGCTTTTTGTAAGTGGTGTTGTGAAAGGGAATAATTCGTTTTGAATTAATTAATCATTCAACAAATCTCTCAGTTAATTTTAAATGACGCCATTCGAATATGTAATAATATAAGAAACGAATTTATGGAAGAATTCAACTTTCTTTCGGGGCTCTGTTATTAGTCATTTAAATCATATCAAATCATATAAAATTATCAATTGTAATCTATAATTATAAACGATATAAAGCAGCGTTTAAATATTGATTGACACAGTTACGTTTGAAATAAACATTTCGTATATTATCCGCATTTATCCTCATAAATTTAAAGCTTAAATATGATCCAATAACAAGTAGGTATTACATAACGTTAATTTTGAACGCTAAACTAGTGATATTGTCACCCTAGGCGATATAATCGTATTCTTCCATAAAATTGCACAATAATAAAAGAGATTGTTACCCAGACAAATATATTAGAAACGTTTACCGTTTAACAAATTATATTATAATAAGGCTGAAAATAAGGGGTATACAACCAAATTTAAATACGTAGATTTATAAGTGTGTAATTAATCGTATTTGCTTTCACTTTAAGTAGTTTGAAATTGCGTGAAACTTTTGTGAAATTGTATATAAATAGGATTTTATTTGCTGTGCGGATACTCAATTCAGTATTGAATAACTTTCCATATTAAAATTAAGTTTCCGTCGGTGATGAAAGAATCTTCCTATACATACCTAGAGGTATTCGGAAAAAGTTGTATAAATCTGCTTTAGCATATTGCGAATACTACGTACTTCCATTTTTAAATCCCATGAAATGGAAGGTGAAAGTTAGAGTGAGGCAGAAATGTTTTTCACGAGAAAATAATACTAATTAGAGGAACTACAATATATTCTCTTTATCACAAAATTTATTAATGTTGATTTAAGTTTATTTTATTATTTTTATTTGATATCGCACTAGTTTCAAGTTTTAGGCTATTATGGTGTGAACGCCACAATCTGCACATCTGGGCTAGAGCTGGGCCTATGGTGCCGTTTTATATCCTGGAACTTTATTTTTGCCAGAAAGTTTCATTTTCTTCAGAGAATTCTGTGAAAATCCTCAAATATTTGTTTTAATCCTACCACTTTCTTAAAGTTTGAAGAAATAAAAGAGGAAAATACGTATGCGGTGATTTTGTAAAACATTTAAAAAGTGGCTGGACTTATTAAAAATAACTGTAGTAATACCCAAGCAGTCCTGTTATAGTAAAATATTAACTATATCCCTCCTTAAAAATAGGACAATTAATAAAGTTAAGCAAATAGGGATCTCTACAAGGTTCAGCTTGCAATATTTTTGCACTTTAAATGATTTCTATTTACAAAAATTTGGTACGTCAATAGGTCCACTGATTTTAGTTCAAATTATGTATTTTGAAGTGGTACCACGGTGTGGTACAGCGTATCGACTTAATATCGAAACTAATCACTGCTGCTCTTGTTATGCAAATGGCGTGTGTAAATGTGTGTCCGTGACTTTGTTACAAGATTAACTCACCGTAGACAATGTTGTGGTAATAATTATGTTTCAACAGCGAAATGTAGCGCTACCGTAGTATGAATCTCGCGAAACTGCAGTATTACCAGCAAGATCAGCATCTCAAAGTTCAATTTATGACAAAAAGAACAAACCATCAATTAAAATGTATATAACTGAGGGTGGGTTTATTAACCCTTAATTACAGACGCCCGGCCAATTTTACCGGCAAGCAATTGCATTGTGGGAATTGAAAAGCATGTGTTGTACTTATGTTTGCATCCATCTTAGTACCTTTGTCACGTTTAGCGAAAAGTCAGCAGTCGAAGTGTATGGTTTACTTTACGTGCTAAATATTCAAATTTAAAGTTTACAACCGGTTAAAAATACCAGAGGTCTGTATTTGTGCAATAGCTTTGAAATTTAAGATAGTCGGTTTGCTGATATTTTTTGGGTTACAAATTAGCTATGGACTCCTATCGTGCACCCTCAAAGAAAGAGAAATATGGAGATGAACAACAATGAAGCAACTTTACTGAAATGGGCGAAGCAAATAAATTTTGATGACAGCGATATTGAGTCAGTGACGACTATATACCATCAGATCATTATAGTGAATCGGAAATTGAAATCAAGAAAGAAGATAAAAAAAACTGAAGAGGATAAACACAATACCTGGTAGCAATTTCGTTTGCCGTAAGAATCGTTACAAATGGTCGAAGATTTCTCCGATGCCTAAGTACACACCCATTTTCAGCACAACATCGTCGTCAAGTGTCCAGGTCGTAAAAAGAATAATGTTCACAATGACGATCTTGAGCAAGTATAGAATAATTTATTCACTGAAAGTGTATTAAATGTAGTTCTCAATGCTACTAATGCACGGTTGTCGAAGCTAAGATAAAAGCATAGAAACCATGAAAAGCTTTTTTGGGGCTACTAATTTTTACCTCGATATTTAAGTTAAGTCACGGTGATATAAGATCCATTTTCGCCACAGATGGCTCTAGGCGAGATGCGTCATGAATGCGAATTGATTTGCTATCATTCTTCCGAGCATGAGATTTGACGATGCTGAAAGCAGAACGGAACGAAAAAGCAGTCCCCACAGTTTCTCAAATTTTTAATACGTTTTTAAGAATTTTCCACACCACCTAAACTATAGGAACATGCACATGTGTAGATGATATTCTTGTTGCATTTCGTTGCAGAGGCAAGTTTAAAACGTTTATGCCTGCACAACTCGGCAAATATGGTTTAAAAATTATAGCCTTAACAGATGCAAGAACAGGATGCCTTTTTGATGCGTATCTGGAAGGGACGATGGACGAGGGAAGATGGTTCTCTCTCTTGAGCAAGGAGAAAAGACAATATTCTAAACCCACAGAGGCTGTGCTACGACTTGCAAAACCTATTTTCACTACAAATAGAAATATTACTGCCGATAATTGGTTTTCTTCAAAAGAGTTCGTAAATTTTTTGAAAACTAAGCACCTTACGTTTGTAGGAACACAAAAAAGTAAAGTCGAGATTCCGCCTATACTTTTGCTGAATAGAAACAGAAATGTTGGTTGTAGTCTCTATGGATTTACCACACAGCCCTATTGTCCTATGTATCAAAGAAAAACAAGGCAGTATTACTGGTCTCTTCTATGCACCAAAACGAAAGCATTGACAACGACATCAATAAGGCATAAATTATCGCATTTTACATCTAATATGCCAAAGGAGGGGTATATACCTTGGATCGAAAATTTAGCCTCTACTCTTCAAGTCGTAGAACTCATCGTTGGCCCATGGCATTTTTTTTTCCGACTGATAGACATAGCCTCCGCAAATTCATTTATTCTACATCAATAATATCGGGACAATCAAAATTTGACTCGGTATCAGCTTAGAATAGAGCCTAGCTTTACATTTAGTAATTCCCCACACGAAACGCAGATATCAAAATGTGATATGATTGACCGTAAAATCAAAATTTCTATCAAACGTATACTGAAAATGGAAGACCAAGAATACTCTGCAGAAGGAGGCAAACTTGTTGCAAGAACGACTTGCAGAAAGTGTCCTGCAAAAAAGGAGAGGAATACCATTCTATATCTGCATAATATGTCAAACTCCCATATGTAGAGAATGCGCTAGCCACATTTGCAAGAGATGCACTTTAAAAATCCAAGAAGTTTACCCTTTGCAGATTTATTATAAATCCTGTTCTTAATAATTTTTTTAATGTATTTTTGTTGATAATAGTTTATTTGCTTGATTTTCAATGCTTCGAGACTTTTGACAGTTTCTCTTTCGTTTATATAAATGTTTAGGTATTGCTAGATGTTACGAAATACAAAGAAATATGACAATATATGCATTTTTTTTACAAATCTGATGTTTTTCTTAAAAATATTTAAAAAATTACTAAACGTAATGTAGAAAGGTATCAATAAAGCAGCCTCTAACAAGAAACCTAACTAACTACCTAACCTAACTAAGCAACCGATCAAAATGACCGGGGATTTGCGCTAATGCCCATGGAATGGGAAGTGTGTGGTTTAAGGCTAATGTAAGGATAAAAGTGACAGTTAAGTAACTGACAGATAGTACTAACTGGCACATATAATTTTGCAACTGTTTATCATAATGTACTTAGTACTGATGAAGATGAAATATAGCACAAGTTGATGATGATCCACAGAAAACGAAACGTCGTATAAAAATGTTAAATACACCATTAGATAGAAGAGCAAAAGCGGCCTTGAGAATTTGTCTTTACTTTTCCTCTGTAAGACCTAATAAAAGTGCTACAAGCAAAATAAGAAAATTAGATGTTTCAGTTTTTTTCAAATAACTCGAACGTCATTTGTTCTAAGTCTATTTTCCTTTTGGGATAATAATAACCACAAAATTTAGGAACTTTGCCAAATTTAAACCTACCGTCTATCTTCAAGAATAACCAAGATCACAATAGTGAGGATCAAAAATGAATCAGCCTGTATATTATATCAGATAACATGTGATCTTGAAAATAATTAATTAATTAACTCTGAGATACATATCTTTATCTTGCAGATAACTTCTATTTAATACTAAATAAACGCTTCATTGTATTTATCTTATAGACAAAATTTTATCTGCAACTTAAATTATTTATTCTCACATTGATAAACCCACGCTTATTACACACATTATTATAGTAAACCTTTTGACTTGGGAAAATCTGAACTTTGTGTCTCATTTAAAACCAAACTGTCTGAAGTTTGGAAAAACCTGAAGGGTATTCTACCGCACAAAACTAGAAAAGTAACTAAAATAAAAAGAAACATTGACTAAATGTAAGGGCACAAAAAGGGTTTTATTGTTATTTAACAATATTATGGATGGAATAAGCGGCAATTCTTGTTTCAATTGTTTTCAAAATGAAAGTGATCAGTAGAAGCTAAGATCTTAAAATACAATGTACAGTATTTCCTTGATAAGACACCTTTTTTCCGCTGTGTTGATTTCATTTCCAATTGAATTATGAAAAAGCGAATCAATAATTTGGCAGAACCAAAAACCAAATTTTATTATATGTATATGAATAATATTTCTCATTTGAAACAGTTTATTCTGAGCAGCTTGAAATAGTTGTTAATAAGAACGCATTTCTAGAAACTCCATATTTATTATATTCTAATGAGACGGAAAAGCTTCATTTCAACTATTTTACATACGGCCTGGTTAAAATTACACAATCATTAATTATCAAACTTTTATGTGGAGAATATGTGTATGTATTATACCAGAGCTTTGTTTTAAAGACACTAGACACACAGTAATGCTTTTTTGAGAAATGTCATTCCTAAGGAAAGTCTTCCTTTACTAAAAAGATGAAATTTCCCTACGTTTAATTTAAAAAGGCGAGTACTTTACAAGGAAAGGTTATTAATGTTATACACAACAAGTACTGATATTTATATGCGACTTGAGCAAGACAATAAGCAGTATGTATGGTATTATTCGCTCGGATAAGTGGCATGTTTTGTCTACTTACTATTCTACCCGCTTCGTTGTTATGCAAATTCATCTTCTCCCTCAAGCTCCTGCCCCTTTCACCAGCATCGACGAATTCCCTACCAAACCTGAACCCGAAGTCGATATTATCTGAACAGCCGCCCCATTCCCAATCGTGTACACTGTTAACCGATGTCGCCGCAGTAGCTGAGGAAGTGGACGCAGCATGTGTTTTTCTCCTGTGACGGCTATAATCGCAACTACAAGTCGAGATTGTTCCTTCACTGCACGCCCTGGCTATTGCATGGGTGACAGCCGCACTGGTTATAGCATAGATAAAGGCGGTCTCCCGACATCCTGCAATCAAAATAAAATAAGCTCTTAATTGTAGTTCAAATGTTTACTTGTTTTAGTATCCAAAAGTATCTTTAGTCTAAGATTATATTTGATAAAGCGAAAAAGTGTTTTAACAGTAAAACTACCAACAGCTTACTCAGATTTCTATAAATATAAATCATTTAAAATATTATGTTTTTTTTATTTTAATGTTAAGGGGCTTAGAATAACCCTAATTTAGTCTGAAATAAATTTGAAAGCAGCACACAAGAAGGGGCTACAACGTATAATTAGTATTCTTAAAAACGAATCTGAATGTCGTTTGATCTCCGTAGCATAATAGTCGAGGACAAAGGCTATGACATCGGAACACAACATATTCAATCGCTTAAACATCTGGACATGTAAATATATTTTAATCTGTACAACGTGTATACATGTTCCCCTTGTGTTGTTTGACATGATGGGGACACGTTTTGGCCTCCTTTTCTCTATTGTATGGGTACTTTCCTTGTGTACGTCTTTATTTGTCCAGCATGACAAGTTGAAGATCTTAATGGCTAATATACTGGCAAAACATTTTAAAGAGTTTATATTATATTATAAGTGCACCTGTTCAAGCAACAAAGTAAGATCTATGTAAGTGTAAATAATATTCACGATTAAGACTAAGTTGAAAGGTAGTGGTTAATCAAAACAATTTTTCGTATTTTTGCTTGCTAGGATATTAACTATTTCTCACACGCTTTAGTGGTTCCAGGGATTCAACAATACCGGTACCATATACATATATTACATTGATATATTATTATTAATACTAAATAGTTTCTAGGTAGTTATGTTTTCTTTTTGACGTTTCCTATATCATGTATCATGATCGTTGGAAATAAACTGTACTTTACTTTACTTTACCAACCGACATATCTCTTTCACAATCTTGACACCGGTGTACAAGAAAAAAAGGGACACAGCAAAAATTTCTAATAGACATAAACAGAATTTTTTTATTAAGTTGAATGATATGTAAAGAAATGTTTATTGTACGCTATGAATGCATTTGTCTACAAAGCAACTTTGCTGCTTTATGAATTGCACATGTGGTCTTTTCACAAATATTCTATTTATAACAAGGTCACACATTTACTACAGATTTTATTCATTTCGACCTGTTTTTTCGTAGGAATCAGGTGTTTTTGGTTTTTTCATTACAAAAACTTTTAATATAAAAGTACAACGACATATTATTACCTAATGATCTGGTAATTAATAATTTACGATTATAAACAAAGATTTTCATGTATTCTCACAGGGAAAAAGTCCAACAGATTCAAATCGGAACTTCGTGCTGGCCACAGAATCGTTCCTTCTCGGCCTATCCAATGTGCAAATGTCTAGTTTAAATGGTTCCTATGCAAATCGGACAACATGTGGAGATGCCTCATCGTGCATGAACTACATTTGCCGTCTTAAATGTAGTGGTATGTAATCCAAGTAATCGGGTAACATATTTTGCAAACAATTTAAATGATCTACCGAATTTATTTTTTCGTGAAGTACATGATGTGGCCCAAATAAATGATGCCCAATGACGCCCAATATTCCGACCCATACATTTATTGATGTCCTATGTTGGGATGAACTCTGATGGATATCTTGTGGGTTTTTATCGGACCAGTGATAAATATTATGGTAATTCAGCACACCATTTTTTGTGAAGCAGTATTCATCGGTAAACAGGATCACGGATCGAAGATTTGGAAGACAAGTTTGACGAAACCATTCACAATAGGTAACTCCCCAAGTAAAATCACTGTCCGATACACGTTGGATTTTCTGTAAGTATTACGAGTTTTATCCTGTTTCTCTGTAGATTAAAATTATGTCCATGTACTCCAAATTTGCACACCTGCCATAATGTACACATAAGACAACGAATGCCTGCGAATGACTCAACGTTCTGCCTGGATTGCCCATCGATTTATGCATTGCGCTCGAACAACAGGGCCGGACTGAGAGTGAGAAATATTATTTTTTCGTTATTGCGTGAACATAAAGTATTAATTTTTTGGAATTTAGGTTTCCATGCTATTAGTTTTAACCTCTTTTATTTTCGTAGACTATTCAGTAGACACCCTGCATATAACCTTTTCAATACATATGGAAATTTTTATAAAGAACCTAGAATTAATATTTTTAAATGAACTGAAAGTGTGGGGAACATGTGTTAGTGTAGTGACAGTTTGTTTGCTTAGACACCATTACTCTTCGACTTGATTTTGTATTCTTTTTTTTTCTTTAAGAAAATTGGTCCACGTCCAGAAGTGAAGGGATCATGTATATTTTAACATGTTTCCTGGCTTGCTAACCTTTGCTCAAGAATTTTGGTATTCTGCAACTCATGAAATGTAGTCCCGACAGCCGGGTGTTTTAAGAAACTTCGATTTCTCATTACTTTGGGACCATTTGTATGGGATTGTTGAGTTAATACTGCGCGGCTAGTCACGAATAACAAGGCACTACTAATATGAGTTTCAGGACATTCCATTACTAAAGGCAAATCAAATGGGTTGCATATCTAAATGAGGTCACGTAAGGTTTTGGTATTAAATGAAAGCACTGTACTTTGTGATTATGAAATAGTTTTAAGGTTTCAGCATCTAGTAAAGGTGACACTAGTCATCATTTCTAGTGAGGGGATGTGTAGTAATTTGTTTAAATTTTAGTCGTGAACTTTCATGTTCTTAAAGATTTTTACAATAGGAAGCCAGTTCTAATTTAAGTGATGAGTATTGCAAATGCACACAAACAACTCAAACTGGTACATTATGGCCAATCTTAAGTAAACCTGAATATTCCAGCCATTTTTCTCCCATATAAATAACGTTAATATAAACATTTCTCCGTTGTACAATATTGAACATAAAGCGTAGGTATATATGCGCATTCACGATTGAAATTTATCAATTTATGCATGTACTACATCGTACGTACCACCTATGTTTATGCACTCCATCCAGCGAGAGAAGTTTAGAACCTCGTGTGAGTCCTCAGTACCGAGTAAGATATGAGTTATAGTTATTTCGTTAATCTGTGGCCCCCTGCCGGTCGACCGGGTAATTACGTCATCACGATGTACCCCGCTGTTTTCTCTTGATATATTCCTACCTGGTTCACATACAAGGGTATACGGTACACAATGCCACAATACGATATTTACAAACGCACACAAATACACTAGCGTATGCTACGGAACGAAGCAACACGCATGCATCAACAACGCAAGGAAAGAGTGGAAAAAATGATCCAGATATCTATGCGACTGCCTTTTTTAAGAGGCTTGCACGAACACGTTCCCACTGCGGGAATATAGATAGCCAAAACGAAAAGAGGAAATCGGTGCATTTTCTATGGGTAACATAAAGGGTAAATACTAATAAATAAAATGGGGCGGTACGGAGAGGTTTACACGTAGTAATTGGTCTGCGGGGGTCCAACCGGCTGCTTCAGTTCTAATCAAAATGTATTGATTGAGATTGTATGGAAACCATATATTTATTGAATATTATTGTGTGTATTATACACTTTAAAGAGGGTTGAAAATGTATTCGGGGATGAACCTAACTAATATATAATTAAATTTAAAATTAAATACTGAAGGATGTAAAAGAAGATTTCTGTTTGAACGAAGACATGTAATTTGTAATTAAATTTGGGCGTAGTGGTTAGAAATAGAACTGTTTTACATTCAAACGTAGTTTCCAATGAAGTCATTGTTTCTATGTTTCTTTTTTATATGCCATGCCTTATGTGATCTTAGGCTTCTCTATCTGTAGATGTAATTTCCTTAGGTTGAATTTGTTTAACTGACCATTCCATCTGTTGCTGGGCAGTCGTCAAGTAGGTGAACGGAAGTTTTCGCTGTACATTACAGTTTCTGCATAGATATGTACATATATGTTAAACTGAGCTCATGCTGTGCAAATTTTATGGTGTAGTGACCAGTTGAGATCCTAATAGATAACATAATCTTACCCTGACAATTCAGGTGTTCAGTTTTTTCTCGTTTAGATGAATCGTTACTTGACTCCAAAACTGTTTCAGTAGAAACCGTGCCTTTATTTAATTTCATCTTTAGTTGATTCCTAAGCAGTTCAATATAATTCTGTGAGGGTTGTTTAAATTTTAGGTCCTATGACACCTCGATGCCACCTCATCTGTGTAATCACTTAAGGACAGTTTATTTTTATTTAGGCAGGTTAAAATATTCCTTGTTAACAATAATGATTATTTCAGCGGTAAAAATGTCGCCATTCAGTATTCCTTCCTCCAATATTTCAGCATTCGTGCTTTTTAAACATTAGCAAAAGATTTTTCGTTCTACTTTGAGGATATAAACTTTATTGTCTCATCAAATCACTAATATTATATACGTCAGTAGAACTGACCAGGATCTTTCAAGACTTTTTTTTGGTAAAGAGGAAAATCTTGCATAAGACTTCCGCAGCTAGGTGGAGGGGTGGAAGGCGTTACAGATTCCCTCCTCTTCCCCTTCTCGTCTTGCTCAGTGCGTTTCAAAAAGGTTTCGCATTAATTCGATGCCAGGGAGGCGTCTTAGCTAATTTGCTAGTTGTCTTTCTTCTTTTACTTTGGTCTCTATGATGCGTCTTACGCACTCGTATATACTTGACCATGCCTCCTTCGTTCTTGTTAGTCTCTGCCTCATGGTTTCCAGGTTGAATACGAAACCTGTCGTTGCCTTGTAAACGTCCTTATTCTCTTGCCATCTGGTGCATGTGCAAAATGTGCATGTTGCACGTCATCGGTTTCCCCGCAGTAGGTACACTGGTCCGTGTCTGCTCGTCGCATGTGTAAGAAAGTAGTCAGTTTCCCCGTATTACCTGTCAACCCAGGTAGCAATATCCGGGATCAGCCGCCACATCAATCTTCCATTGGAACCGGCGTCCCACTTATCTTGCCACGCATGCGCATGCTGCCTTGACGATCTCTTTTAGTTCGCCCTCGTACCGTCTTTTTCTTTCCTCGATTAGTAGTTCTATGAGGAGCAGTCCTGCTATGACGCTAACTCCTTCTGTGTATATGCTCCTATATGCGCTGTATATCCAATATCTGGGAATGCACTACGCTGGTCAGAATTCTGTTCTTGGATGCCCTAAGTCCTCCGATATTCGTCATCAGTTTCGTCAAAGCTTTGGATGTTTTTTCAGTCTTCTCGGTGGTGTTGTTGATGTGCTCTGCGAAGCTTTGCTTGTTGTCGAGCCAAACCCCCTGGTACTTCATCGCTTTACCTGTTGTAACAGTCGTGTTCCGGATTTCGAAGGATTCCTCTTGGTAGTCAGACGAACAGCCCCCGTTATAATTGCTTCTCTTCCAGCCACCTTACAACCCTCCTGAGAGCGGTGTTTGCGATATTCATTAGAGTCCGATCTTCTGTCGCTATTACGGTCATGCCTACATCATCCGCGAAGCCGATTAACGCGACGACCGCTTGTAACTGCTCTTTAAATAGGTCGTCGTACAGCACGTTCCATAGCGTTGGGCCCAGCACTGATCCTTGTGCTACTTATTTTTAGGACCTTCTTCGCATTTTCCACTTGTAGTTAGAGTTTCCGTTCGGACAGATACGACGCTATGAGGCTTATTAGCCTTTCTTCTATCCCCCTCTTTCTTAACGGCTCCAGTATCAGCTGCCAGGACGCACTGGAAAGGCACATCACTTTAGTTGTTTTAGTCAGTTTTAGTATCTTAGGTGGAATGTTGCCCAGTCCTGGCGCCTTGTTGCTCTACAACTTCCCACACGTTGTCCGAAGTTCATCTGGGATGGATCCTTCAAGACTACCTAAAATTGTACTCACTAATCTACTTACATTATTTTGACACAAATGCATAAGTGTGCATTACTCCATAATGAGTAAGTTTCCTTGTCCCTCTTTTTTTCGAACATCGAAATTTTGACAACTGTTCTCAGTTGTGCTAGGTTTTTTCTACATTGTTTTAGAGTTTCAGAAACTAATATGCAAAAATTACAGAAAAAAATTGTTTTGGCCAGCCCCTCCCGTTAATTAGAATTCGATTTTTTAAATGGTTCCAAGTTGTTCTGAACATTGTTCTAAATTTGTTGCACTAACCCGCAACTTTTTAAAAATCATAATTTCGAAAGTTGTTCCCAACATTGTTCCAAACTTTGAGTCTTCTGCGATGACAACATTCACAAAAACAAAGTAAAATCTTAAAACAGAAATAATTATTGTATTTAATTAAGTACTGTTGCATTATTAGGAAGATTAGCACTAAAAGCACTCCTTCAATGAATTAGAACGCCAAAACCTCATGATTGGAAGAAGGAACTGTACTCTATATTATATCATCTTATATTTTACTTGAAAGAAATAACAATCTCTAAGATTGGGAATTACTAAACGGAGCCTAAAGCATTTTTGTTTCATGGTGTAAGGTCTACACATAGTAAGGAAACAAAACTATTTCAATAAAAGTTGTAAGCAACGCTTAATCTCTACTTAAGACCGTAATTTTAGCCCGATTGTCGCAGTGCTCGACCATTACGAACAGGTGTGCTAGTTCAAAAACGACTAAATCGCAGATGAACGACGTGGAATATTTTAATTGAAAATAAAAATAAAGCTTGCACAGTTGGAATCAAGGAAACGATTCGCAGAGATGTTTCCCCAAGGCACCCGATACTTTGTTGCTATCATATTAGGTGCATTCCGCGACGTAATTATTATTAATTATACAGTGGAAAGGTTAGGGGTCGGAGCGTTACAGGTGCAAGACCTCGGCTTATATCTTGATTATGTTTACACGATTTAGAATCTCCAGTCTCGCATGCTACTCCGAATAACCGTATCGGATAGGTTATATACGGCGACACAAACTTATCGGTGACGTGTCGCCTTAAAATCCTTCACGACTCATTTTTATAATTTAATTAACGTGAAATATAATCAGATAACGCGCACGTCTGGATGAATATCTTTGTCGTTCTTAGGTTTTCGATTCTGACAGTTAGAAGATGTCTAGATTATCTTTAGAAAACAACGGAGTGTGACGTACGATGAGCTTTAATATTTTTTTTATTCGAAACAATGGACAGTTATGTGCAGTGTCATATACACGGATTTGTTATCTATAACAATTGTTTGCATCTTAATGTTCACTAGGCGATGTTCTGTTACGTCAAGTAATAAATGAGATTAGAATTGATCTGCATGAGATAATGATGTTTAGTGTATGTGAAATGTACTACATAAGCTCGAGAATAATTATTATACAAGATGTATTGTAACGGTCATTATTTACAAGTCAACTACAGAGATTGAAACAGTAATAGTAATTGGTATAAAAGTAGTTCATAGCTTTATTTCAACGTGGTGTATGTTGCAAGAATATCGTCTTCTTTTGCGGAGAAAAACGTGTTATAACTGCTACTAATGATTTAATTCACCGTGATATTCGATAAGGGAGGCCCGAACCTTGGAAAAGCAACCTAAGGATCAGCGTATTCATATCCTATCTAGCTATCCTAACTAGCTTTGAATTTTTTTTAGTAAAGTTTATTCATCAAGAAGATGGTAAATAATACACATGTTATTTCCTAAATCTAAATCTTACAGATGTTCTTAACATACACTACAGAACAAAAAGTTTTAAAAACTCTTAAATGTTTAGATTGTCTAGCTTCTTTGTCCATCTCATTATATAATTTTAGTCGCTTATAATACAGATTGTTCTGTGAACATGATTTCTTAGCCAATGGCAACCTAAACATATCTGCCTTTCTAATAGTCCTATCATGAATGTCTTTAGTATAGGCAAAAAACTTACTCATATATACCGGCACCATATTGTGTACAATTTTATAAATAAGGATAATAGTATTGAAATAAACTCGCTGTTTAACACTGAGCCACTGCAATGTCTCCAGCATCATCACTATGCGAGTGTAGCGATTACATCCCAAAATAATCCGCATTGCCCTATTTTGCAGTTTTTGTAATCTATTTATGTCTCCGTCATTTAGAAACAGAACCGTAGCACAGTATTCAAAATGCGGAGCGATAATAGTCTTACATACTTACCATAATTCTAGCCCATAAACCTAATTTACTACTTATTCTCCATAAGAAATCTTTTTTGCTACTTTTTCAACAATATAGATTATGTAATTTATAAATTAAAGCTTACAGTCAATAATAACACCGAGATACTTTATTTCAGAAACTAGTTCAATTACTGCATTATCAATTACAACAAATCTGGAGAAACTACAGGTTTACTACTGATAATCATCGCTTTTGTTTTTAATGTAGGTACATATTTATCTTTAGCTCATTTACATTAAACCACTGCATAATCACCTTTAAGCTATCATTGATTTTTTTTACAGCAAGCAGAATGTCATCATCTGCAATACTTATCAAAGTGTCATCTTCAAACAAATTGATCCTACAATCACCACTCACACACTCAATGTCATTAATATAGAATATAAACAGCAATGCTCCAAGCACTGATCCTTGTGGCACACCCGAATTTACTATTCTTGCTTCTGACTCTTTATTCTCATATCTAGTTATTTGATATCTGTCAGTCAGATAACTCTTTAACAAAGATAGAGCTGTATCTTTTTTTCCACACCTACTAAGTTTTTTGACCAATCTATTTCTATGTATAGTTTCAAACGCTCTCTTCAAATGAAGAAAGACTGCAATAACTTTATTACTCGTTTCTATTTCTTCCCTTCATTCTGCTATTACCATACTTAGACATGTTTCACAAGAACGGCCTTTTCTAAATCCTGACTGAACATCAGATAGTATTTTATTTTTTCCCAGAAAAGCTTAAAGTTGTTCTTTTGCTATATGCTCAATAACCTTTCCCAATGTCGACAACATATTAATGGACCTATACTCCTAACATTTTTTGGTGTTATTTACTTTTGGAATCGGCTTTACAATAGCAGTCTTCCATATTGCAGGAAAAACTCCTTCTTGAAAGGATTCATTAATAATGTTTAAAAAGTGTTACCCATGATGGTAGATGGATGTAGTGCGTCTCTTACCATATTCAGTTCAATACCGTCGGTTGTATATTTATTTTTCATTGAATTTATAATGTTCATATTTATTCTCATATATGTATTGTCTGGAACTTGTCAAAAGGACTTCAAAAATTACATCTTACGCTATTCAAGCAATTATCATCTTTTGCAGTTTTGATACTATTATGGATATCTTGTATACTATCTATGAAAAAGTTATTAAACTCAACAGTAATTTCTTTTACTTCTGTTTTTCTACCGGTTGGAAAGTCTATAAAATCAGGATGTACGTTTAATTATCAACTAAGTTCTTCAACTTCTGCCACATTTTTTGGTGTAGCCTTTACGGAATCAATTTCATTTTCATGAAAACTATTTTTAGTTACTTTTAATAGCCGATTATAATAGATATTACATTCCTTGTAATTATTCCAGTCAATTGTTCGCTCTGCTCTTTTATCAACTTTGCGCAAGCTATCTATTTCTTGTTTCACAATTCTCAAATTATTATTGAACCAATAGTTAACTTGACCTACTGTTATTTGCTTAGGCCTTACGATTTGTTCATAACAACTTTGCATAATATTTATCAAAGTAGATGTCTTACATTGTAATTCTAAATTCTATGCCTGCTGTGAGAATCACACCGTAGGACTGCATAACCCTTTACTTGGATTTCAGATTGATGTATGTATATCTGCCGTATCACATGTTTCACTTATCATTACTATATACGGACTGTTTTCACTAAAATTTCAAATTAGTCAAAATTCGCTAGTAAAGTTTGGGCATTAAAATAGAATATTCGATTGCATTTTGTTGCGTAATTGCTTTGTAATACCTTAAAATCCTGACGAAGCATAACAAAGTTGCTTTGGTGTTGGCGTCGGTGCATAAGGGCATACCAGGCAATGAATTAGTAAAGAAGCTGGCATGAAAAGGCTTTGCACTAATATGCACTGAACGAGCACCGGGTGTCGCAATAACTAAGACTGCAGTATGTGGTGCAGTGGTTGAGTGGATTACAAAAACACACGAGCTCAAACAACGTTGAAGAGCAGTTATATAGCAAAGTCATAATGGAGCAGCCATTCCAGCTTCGAACAGTGACGAGTCTGCTAACAAGAGACGGCTGTCTAACGGAATACCTACATAGAATTGGCATCTCTAAAGATGAACCTATTTGTAGACTAGGCAATGAGGAGAAAGATACAGCCTACGATGTTGTATTTGAGTGCACTGTTTTGGTAGAACAAAGATTGTCATTGCTCGGACCAATTAACATAACCAATTACCTAACAGGTCTACCGGAACGAGATTTACAACACAGGCTATTAAACCTAGTCAAAGGGACTAACCTGTTTATGTAAAGAAATTTACTAGCCGAACTGAAATAGCGAGTTAGAACACTTCAGTCGTGTGAAATTATCATTGGGCAGTAAAATTTGACTATCATGAATGTATGGCTTCAAATAATTTTAATGGAAAATTTTCCATGCTTAAATCTGTGCCAAATTTAATTATGAGATTAGTTCGTGTGTTGCTCATGAATTATTAGCTATCTAGAAAAAAGAAAGCTTACATAAACTAGACGAACATAAACGAAAAAGTGCCTTTAATTCATATTCATTCAAATTTCTACATAACCAGTAGGCGACGTCTCGGTAAACCATCATCTAATCAAGTTTCTATTAAGATCTAATTTTGGTTACATGAATGAGAAAAACATATTACGCTTTTCTTTGTTAGTATACGACATTTTTTCTTTTACGACGAACAGTTTAACATTTCATACCTACCTTGTTTACTTGCAATTACATTTAATTTTTTTGCGGTCTATGAAAGCGTAATCAAATTTCTGTAAATATGTTATACAAGCTTGCAAGACTTGGCTAGAGTTAATAAGGTATAAACACTTTATTTCTTGTAGAAAGTAGAATTATAAAAAGTAGGTACTTAATTATTAACACTTAAAAAAATATTTTTTGTTTATCTCCGTCTATTAACCCCATTGTTGTGTTAAAAGAGATAAAACGAATTGAAAAACTCTTTGCATATATGACATGAATTGTAAAACGAAAAAAAAAAAGCAACCGAGAAATTTTTAATTTATAAAACAACGAACTTTGAACAGTCCATCCAAAATTTACGACGTTCCTTAATTCGTATCGCACAAGCAAATAAACAAAATAAATTATCGTCAACTTGCTAATGAACGCTGCACGGTTACCCTTAAGCATGTTTTATATTAGCCACGGCATCCGCACCGCATGAATATAAAATTAACATCATTTTTAAAAGGCAAACAGGTCCGCACACCGGACTAGATTAATTCGGAAGACCGATATAAGCTTGGTGGAAACTCCGGCTAATTCGCATTAAACAAGATATTTACAAGCGACACCCGGTATCTCTGGCGAAGCGTGGGCCAAAAACTGCAGGTGTCCCACATTATGAATGGATACTCGCCAGGTAAAACCCATAGAGATGTTGGCGAGCTCTTTCCGTCCGTACATCTTCATTTCTCATATTCCACGTGATTTAGTGCGTCTGCGAACATATTATATGGCTCTAGGTAGTTACATTTTACCTATAGGTAGGATAATGCGTGCTGAGGTACCTTTTGTTGCACAGCTAGTGATGATTTTTCTACGGTCACGAAGAGTGACTTTTAAGTGTTGTTGAAGCGGATTCGAGTAGTGTGTTTTGCGTGCATAATCCTATTATATACTTTAACATTTTTAACTACAATTTTCTATTGTATTTATGCCTAAGAAACTCGTCAGCAACTTACCTCGTAGTAACCTCGTATATTTCTATTATATCTGAACATATTTTTGTATATATGTACATATTTGCGCTTTAGTAAATAAAACTCCAAATCAGACATTAACTATACAAAAATACATAAGAGTACCTAATTATATTATTGACAATTTACGTCACTCTACGTATTTGGACCATTCACTCAATTTAAGTCCTCGTGATACACTTATCAATGTTCAAGTAATTCAAATACAATCTACAACTTATTTGGCGTACCTGTGACGTATTGTCTTAATTGATGATTTCAACTATCATTTGCGCACACTATTTTTTTTCCTCTGTGCTCTTAATTCTATTATTATTATCTATTATTATTAATGTTTTCGCCCTGTGTTTTTGGCCGAAATACCAACTACAGCAATGAAATCCCATAATGCCTACCAAATACCTTTTTTATAGGCCTAGAAAGCCTTGCAGTAAACAGAACCATGACTCTTTTTGGGATTACCAATATATGTAGTTGAGCAATGTTGATTCTAGGCTACTCACTAGACATGGACACACTGTGTAGTATAGGTGATCACTATGCATGGCCACTCAATCCCTCAATCAAACAGCACAATCTAATTCTATTCTAATATACACAATCTCTTCAATATTAATTATACTGCGAAAATTATCTGATTATGTACGCTACGTCATTAGAAGCTATGAATCGCTATCACTTTATACAGTATGCTCACGACGATTGACTGGCCTGGAATCATTCTTGTGTACCGACTTATATTTAATTCTTTAATTTGTTTTCTAATTCTCTATGAGTCCGAGTTCATCTTCTATCCTGTGGCCCTCAAAAAATTTTTTCGTCATATTGAATTGTATTACATGGTGAGCTTCCTGTTTCAAAATAAGACCTCCTAAATGGGTTGGCACGTTGTAATTCCTCCATATTTTGAGTTAAATGGTGTTGAGCAGTTTACATACCTTCTGTAACGTAGCAAAAGCTTATTCTGATTAAGAGTTATGTAACTGCAATAACTATGCCAAAAATCTACCTCTAGCGCTATTTATCTAGTCTGTATGATCGAAAGAAGTTGATAGAGCAATAATTCTTGATAAAATACGAGATATAGATACAGGACAAATAATGCCAGTACGTACACACATTCCCATTGAAAATAAAACGATAACAGATTGAAATCTCTGCGCTCAATGAAATAATAACGTATCGGTGAAGAACACGTACATATAAAGAAGACAAAAACACCAACACAAGCACACATTCAATACAAGAAATGTCATATATGACAGGCCGTATATGATTCTAGTTGTTTATTACATGGCTATTGGAATGCTAAATCGCGTTACAAGATATGCCAAGCATCGATCCTTTATCGGCCATTTAATATATCTTCTACACCGTGGTACAAGTTTTTAATATCACCTTATGATTTAGATGCCATTACATTATCAATAACTTTTTTACGTTTGTCGATTTCTTCTTTTGGTTCAGCGTATATGCCGCAGTCCAAAAGTTATAGTTCGCAATAAATTCTAATTTTAGTCTTAGATTTTTGGAAATTCGTTTGCAACCTTTAATCAAGGAGATAAAGCACAGTGCCGAAGCTGAGTATCTGGCAAAAAAATAAATTTGCAAGGTACAGTTACCTGAATGTTGTTGTACATCTGTTAGCATTGTTGTTTTACAACGATTATTGCTACCATGAAAATAGTTTGCACATTAGATTAAAAGAGAAGAGGGCAGCAAGAGACAAATTGTGGAGACTGAAACTGATTTTTTTTTGTTCCATAGATACCAGCTAAATGTCGTTTAAGCTGTAGCTGCGCATCGTTAGTAGATAGTACATATTGTAAACTTACAATACAGCTGTGATACTTACTAAATAATATAACTTCAATACGTACTACTTTTTTCCGTCGTCACATTTGAGAAAGCAAACAATAATTGCAGGCACATCTATTTGTTATTTGCTTTTATTTAGGTGACAGTGTTGATGGATCATCATCGAAACCATCTCGATTTATTTACTTAATATCATTGTCGGTCAATCTAACGAACTAAGCATATCATATCAATCGTCTCAGCGTGACGGAGGACTTAAGTGTATTTTGAAAGTGTTTCTCGAAATGGAATCACGTTTTCACAGTTTATTACAGTGAGGATTGACAACTTTACGCACGGAACCATACATAACGCGCAAAGATCAACCATTGATAAAATAAATGTCCTACTTTCCTCGGATAATTTATGATGCAGCTTTCACTTGAAAACTTTTTAATACAACAAAATATAGGATGATATTTTTAAACGTATTGGTAGTTCTCTCTTGCTTTCTTTCGTAATGCAATATAGACGACTACTTTTTCAAATATGTATGTATGTATGTATATACGAGAAAATCAATTGGGGTTACGTCATTTTTAGCGATTACGTATTCGCCATTATAAAAGCTACTTCTCTTACGATCTGTGTCTGATATTGCTGAATACGGTCTACATAATGCTATTGTCATAACATGTATGTAATTTGCCGTTGTGTACGTAATACTTACCTGGATATTAATAATACATGTGGGCAGGTATATATGAGAGATTTATATTCGTGAAAAAGAAATAAATAAACTTTTTAAGCTCAGAGCAGCCTTCTGAGAAATTATTTCCGCGTCAAAACATTCCAAGGTTTTTTTTTAAACTTCAACCGTCAAAGAGCAAACGTCATGCTAAAACTAGCAGAACAGTCTATGTGTCCTCACAGGTTTTCTTACAGGGAATTGTCACTTTGAGAAAGAAGAGTCTGAAACAGAATAGCAGACTGCAAGTTCTGCGGGGTGAGAGATAAAAGTCGGGAACCCCTGGCAGCAAACTACACAACATTCATAGACATTCGTGTCAAAAACCTCGGCACCGTCGTAGACGAAAGGAGAGATACCTTCTGTGAAACCATTAAAGCTATTGCAGTCTATCAAAGCTCTTAAGCTGGATGGGGAGCTATAACTGCAGGAAAACTCTAGCGCACAATATACCAATGGGTGCTAGTGTAACGGCACTCTTAAATATAATCCAACAAATTCTAAAGAAATTTAGCACATTTTCTGTAAACGACGTTGAATCTGAAGCAGAAATCTGATTCTATTCTGTTTTGTTCGTACATAGTATGTACATACATAAATCATGGAAACGTGTGGTCTAGTTATAGCCAATAGCGTCAAATACACAATTAGTCGAAAGAACGAAACATACACTGTCACTCGGTCTATTTCAAACTTTAAAGCCACCTACATATAAGTAATGCATTTCATCGAGCAGCGATGCCATATCTATATCGTGGATTACGTACGGAAGATGCAGTTACTATGTAGCTTAGCCAGCGCTGATTAGCGGCTGAGACTGTATGGATATTGACATATTGACATGATTGTCATATTAACCACACAATTTTACAATAAAATGATTTTCACGAAAGAGGAAAAGGTCCAGATAACTAAATGGTTTTACTCAGGTAGTACCGCACAGGAAGTGGTCGACCGTTTTATATTTTCTTCGAGAACAGACCTGTTCCTACAGTTCAAACGGTATTAAATATAGTTCATAAGTTTGAAAGAATTGGATGCGT
>ML219663.1:0-14870 GCA_004785975.1 Popillia japonica
AAAAAAATGTATGCAAATACACCTGCCGACCTTTATTTCACTGTATGTATACAAAAAAGGGAAAAAGATGATGGCAACATTCAATTTGCAGTTTCAATTGACACAATTACGCATACGCATTGTAAGGTTCTGTGAAATAGCCAGCCTAAAAACAATATTCGTTCTAACATTATAGTATAGTGCTGTGTAACATCGATAGATGGAGAAAAATGACTATACCTCGGTGGTATTTACTTTCTTCGCCATAGCTATGTTACCATTTGCTGTTGGGGAATAATTAATAGCGCTACATTACTAGTGGTGAGGTATTGTTTTAACAAAACTATGAAAATACGTCCACAATAATTGATCTAATTTGCATTCTAAAAGTTTTTGCAAATTGATGTAAAGTTATGCATTATTCTGATTGACCAACTCCCCTCATGTAGTTTTAAACCCATTTAATCTAAATACCAAAATACTTATCTATTTTTTGATAGTATCGGTTCTTTTATAATTTTAAGAAAATAATCCAAAATTTGAGTAACGATCTAATACAATCTGGAAGTGAACTTTCATTTTCTGGATATTTTATACTTTTCATTACAAATTTTGTAACCGACTGAGAATGACATTAAAAAAGCAGCAAGATGGGAATAATGCTACACTAGTAACGATCATGAAGCCGATTTCTCAAATTTTTCTGGTTTACTGTAGTCGTACTGAAATATGACTTGGCCTATTGGTGAATATGCTATCTAAACACTTCGTATTAAATCTTGTGTAAAGTATTGCTTTAAAATGAAATACATAATTGAGAATCCTTTTGTCGAGCGAGAGGAGATATTTCAGACAAAATACAAAGTGATTCTGTTTCAAAATTCGTTCAACAGACACTGATTTCGGTTTCGTCACTAATTTCCTATTGACTGGAAGTGGGAGTTTCTGTTTCCATCAATAATACCGATAACTCATTGTCCGCAGTACTTCACGCTTTCCGTTTATGCGAACCTTTCCAAAAAACTCTTGAGAAAGTCTTGCGTCTGGGTGTCTCTTGTTAAGATATTTTTGAGCATAAATTCTGCTTGCAAGGAAACAATTTCTTTCGCTTTCACCTAGTACTAGTCTATTAGTTCTTCTTTAGAATAATTCATACCGCGAGATAGACTTGCAAAATATAAACTCGAAGTCTACTATTCTACTCTATTCATTTGCATATCATTATAGTAACCCAACTTTTTACTATTTGACAGTATTCATATTTTCATATTTTAATGAATGATAGCACATTTGATACTTACATACATACTTATGTATGTAAATGCAATTTGTACACATTTTTGAATTTTGCGTTTATAACGTCAATTATACGTCCAATTCATTAATATTTCTGACAGCTGTCAAACTGTAGGAATAGTAAATTTATTAACATTATAACAATTAAAATATTTTGGACAAATGTCAAAGTATCAAAAAAAAATCTATTGATGTAATGATGTAAAAACATTATTTTTTGATGTTCTAAATGTTGATATACCGTGTCCAATTAAAAAAACAATCAAAACTTTCTAAATTGGTTCATTAATTCTGGACACCATGTATATCCATACAGCTTCAAAAATTTACCAGAAATATCTTCTCTTGATACGAGAATTCCTAATTGTTTCATCTTAAACTTCACATTAGTGGAGTATTGGTTTCTTCAATGGTGCTACGTAGATAACGATTTTTTAACAAAAATATTTAATTTCTAGTAAACAAGCGCATCCAATAAAAAGAGAAAATAGGTGCATATAGAGAATAATCAGTCACTTCCAAAAATGCAAGAAATTCACAATGTTTCTATTTAAAAAAATGTTATCATGCAGATTATTAATATTCCTTAATGTCTAACTCAACAAAAACGTCTCACTTCAATATTTATTGGTAGAACACGCCCACAAAACATTTCCTTAACTCTTTAGCAAGTTTAAGAGTAATCATGTTTGGAACCGTGCAACTTTTCAAGGACAAGCGTGTTTACAAGCCTTGTTTACATGAAAGACCCCCTCTTTGAGAATCACCCTCTAAAAACTGTCGCACTTATTTGAAAACATCCTGTATATGTGCAAGTAATACATATCTATATTTTACAAAAATGAAACGTTTAATTAAAATAGAAATAGTGGTGTTTTTTATAAAAATTAATTACTGTATTTGTTTTTTTTCAGATCCCATGCGGGTGCTAGGCGCTCAGCATGGGGGGTGAATTTACCTAACCCATGTTGGTATTTCTGCTGTTGATCTTGGCCACTGCGGCCAGGGACTTGTGCCCTACCCGTTGCCGCTGTAACAACGAGGAGCTGCAAGCCTATTGTGCGAACGCAGCTCTAGAGGTCGTCCCGATACAACTGAATCCAGAAATCACAAGCATCGACCTGTCCGACAATAGAATTTCCACAGTTCACCTTACTCTCTATTTCTACCACAACCTTGTATTCTTAGATCTGGCGAGGAATAAAATACAAACATTAGGCACTTCTAATTTCGAATCCCAACGTAATCTAAAATATCTTAATTTGAGTAATAATGATCTGGAAACTTTATCGAAAGATTGCTTCAAAGGTTTAAAAGCCTTAATTGAACTCGATTTGAGTTATAATAAGATCGACGTGCTCGCGAAAAATGCGTTTAGAGAAATGCATTCGTTGCAGATACTACGGTTGACTGGAAATCAGATCATCAGTTTAGAAGATGATCTGCTCGAGCCGGTTAAATCACTTCAGCAGTTGTATTTGGATTCTAATCAGCTTTTGAATGTACCAAAGTCAGCAATAAGGCACTGCGTAAAGTTGAAAGTGGTGTCTTTGTCGCAGAATCTGTTAATATCCATCGATGAAGATTACCTGTTGGCGCTTCCAGAATTACAAACATTAGAGTTAAGCAGTAATGTCTTAAATGACCTACATCCGGCGGCATTGTCGGGCCTATCGTCGTTGGAGGACCTCGATTTAAGCGATAATAACTTCACCGCAGTGCCCACCGCTTCCCTTACGAAGCTATCCAAACTGAAAAGTTTACGGTTGAGCGGTAATTATTTTACGACCGTCCCCCCAGTCGCTTTTCGGGGCCTTTTCCAATTAAAATACTTGAGATTAGATCGTCTCGAATTGTTGACCAAAATAGATTCTAGAGCGTTAGTCGACAATATCAACTTAGAAGAAATATGGTTGGACGACAATATCGCGTTAGAAAACTTACCGACTAGATTATTCCATGGTAACCCAAAAATAACCCATATCTCTGTTAGAAATTGTAAGTTGATTACCTTAGAAGTCTCCCATTACCCTTTAGATCAACTTAAATGGTTGAAATTGGGCGGGAACCCCCTAGCGTGCAATTGCTCCATCTTGTGGTTGTGGCGATTAGTACAAATACAGAAGAAACGACATCTGGCGAATCACAGTGAATATAACGATTTGCTGATCGACGCAGATGACATTGTTTGCGATGGTCCAGAACCATTAACGGGTTTACTTCTATCAGAAACGACGGAATCTCAAGTGGGTTGTTCCATCGGTTGGTTGGCAGCGGTATGTGCGACCGGTTCGGCCCTTTTCCTGCTCACGATTGTGGTTGTGTTTCTTTTCTGCGGACCGTTGAAGAAGCGCGGAAGGAAAAAGAATCCCCAACAATCCGCTCATCACCATCATCATCATCATCATAGATCGCGCTCGCAGAATATAGACGAGGAAATCCACCATTACGAGGATCCCATGGCTAGCAAGTACGTGATTAGCCCACCACTAATCGGGGAATATAAAACCTTACCGCACTGGGAGCCTTACGCGAAGGAAAGTTCGGACTTTTGCGCTCATCAGTACAATGATCCATTGCATAACGCAAGACCACATATTGTATACGTTTAATCTAGACACAAACATGGCGATCGATGTATGTCGTAAGTACGGTTATATACAGTCGGTGATTTTCCTTTTAGTGCAATATAATACACCAAAATGAGAAACCTGAAATAAATAACACAACATTGTAATATATACATACATACATATTATATACATGCATTCAAATGTTTCAAAGATGCGTAATGAAATTTTATATTTGCAAAAGGTTTTATATGCATCCTGATCGAAATTAATGATTTTGAAATGTAAAATTTTTCAATATAAAAAAATCTTTAATTAAAATCTATGTAAATTTGTTATATAAACGTCAATGAGCACTTGCAATATAACAAACGTTTATTTAACGAAACGTAATGAAATCATTGGTGTGCTTAGTAGGCTACTACATCAATACTGAATAATTTTGAAGTTGATCATATGTACGTCAAGAGAAACGTCAATTATACGTCCAATTCATTAATATTTCTGACAGCTCTCAAACTGTAGGAATAGTAAATTTATTAACATTGTAACTAATATTTTGGACAAATGTCAAAGTATAAAAAAAATCTATTTTAGTTTTGAAAATGATGTAAAAACATTATTTTTAAAAGTTCTAAATGTTGATGCCGAAGAACAACAACCAGGATAATTTGTTCAATTAAACTTTATTTCTGAGGATGGTGTGCCTAGGAAAGCTTGAAAGGGAGTTGCCATCTCTAGCTAGTTCTTTCATTTATTTGCATTGTAATGTAGACTGTCTAAAATAAACGTTTTTAAGTTTTTAACTCCTTGATTTAATTGATAACAGATTTCGAACAATTTTTATGGTTTTAGCATTTGTCAATAACTGCTTTCGATAATATTGTGTATAAATTTTATACAAGGTGCTTCAGTAACTTGGAGTAAGAAATAAATTTTCCAAGTGAAAAATACATCCTTAGCTTTAGACTGCAAATTGTGCTTGTTAGTACATACTTGTATGTTCGTTTATCAAAAGTTGTTACATGTTCTGCGGTGACATTTGTACCATAGGTTTTGTAATCTTAAACTCAAAACTACTGTTGAGTACTGTACAATGGGACAGGTATGTTGTTTCAAATAGAATTCGCCTTTGAAAAACGCCTAATATCACTAACAAATTAAATTTAGAACTTTTATTTATTGGCTATTTAGTTTGTATTTATTATTTATTACTATTTCTTCTTCTTCAACAAGTTGGACATACATATGTCTATCATGAAATAACTATTAATATGCATAAAGCTTTCTTTTCCTACATTCCTTTCTTTGAGCATTATAGCTCATTTCGGGAAATGTTGCACTACTGTATGATAAGAGTAAATAATAATAATAAATCAATTATATTATTACTGTTTCGGACTGGTGAAACCGACACATTTTGTATTATTAAATGTTTATTAAAAATGAATTCTTGGTTGTGAACACTACACACTCTTGTCTTTCCATTTCTACCTATTTAACAAAAATGATGTCTCGACCTTTTTGATACAAGATATTTTTCTTGCTAGTGTACTAGCAATCTGAGTAATGTCTTCTTTCCCCTAATTTGATTATAAGATTGATCGTGAACTTCATGTTACTTATTAAATACAAATTCGGTGATATGAGTAGTCAAAATTTTGTAAATTGCTTTACATTTTCAGTAGTACTGTACCAATTGTCAGCAGTTATGGTTAGATATTCCATTTTTGTTGATAATGCTTACATACGGTATCAACGCTTCAGATAGTCTTGGGTGATATGGCCTAGAACATATTTCAAAGTTGAACGTGTAATTGACTGTATTAGAGTTTAAACTTTACTTTAAACGGGCTATAATTCTCTGGTTTACGAAAACTACATCTGCTTCCAACTGGTGTAATCATTTCCCGAATCATGATAAGCAAGCAAGGACATTAATTTTCTTGATCGAGCTGAATAAATTTAGTCAACATGCTTCTGCTAGTTGATGTGTTTGTAATAAATTTTTGCATGTATATATTTCATCAAATCTGCAGCAATTTAGTGGAAACGAAAACCTAAGAACGTAGGATTGGAGGCAGTGGAAATTATGACTTTCAATACCGCCCATAAATCTGTTTTATGGATGAATGATAAACCATCTTCTCAAAAAATCTTATCTTGCATAAGTAATTTGCATGTTTTTCATTTTCCTTTTAGAAATTTATGAGCAAGTCCCTAAAAAGTAGGCAAAAACTTGATTATAGTTTGTTTTGCCGGTTTGTTTCTTGTAGGAGCTTCATTAGAAAAAAAATTTTTGATTAATAAGTGTCATAACAAGTATTATATAAGAATCAGTACCCCAAATAAAAATTGTACTGGTAAATTTGTGAAATTCTCCAGTATCTATAAATTAAAAGAAAATCTATTAGCAAGTTTATTTTCAAATTTCGAAATAAAGAAAATCACAATTTGTATTGTACAATGTGTCTGATACGTCATTGAGCTTAATTTTTAGAATTAAGTTTTGAACTATGCATGTGCAGCTTATGCAGTTCGCAACCTGTTCTGGTTGTAAGAATGCAAACTTTTTCTTTGATGATGGAAAGAGACAAATTCAGTACATTTTTTTGGGATATATTAGAACTGACTTCATTCGTCAAATTCATAGAAAAAATCAATTTTCTAAATATTTTCGATATTTATATACCTTGCCTGAATGAAAAACGATTCCTTATGTTCATTGTAGCAAAACCTATTTCCTCATTAACAACTATCAGTAGATTTCTTCTTTAGTGTGCAAGTTTTGTTGCCACTACAATAAGCTAAGTTTAGAAGTTTTGCTAGAAAAGACTATGATTAATGTATAGACGCGGGATTTTAGTGTAGAAACAACAGTCATCTCTTCACTTTTTAAAATATCTTCTACACATATCTCTAACATCTACCATTCAGGTTTTGTAATATTTTATACTATCTTAACGGATTTTCTAAACACTATAACAGTCTTAACAGTGTAGTGTAATACCTCAACAACAACCTTTCCAAAGTATCTGGGAACATACACCCTTCTACCTCTCTATTAAAAGTAAATACTCGTAAATGAAATCCAAGTTTCGTAGAATTCTGTAAGTTTTTTTAAATATTTTTGGTTTTCTTATATTAACACTTATATTTTCATGTCTCTTGAATATAAAATGTGAGGTTCTATATTTGTTTCTAATTTTATCTAAACTATCTTCTAATTAGACCTTTACCCATAATGCGTTTGAATTTGCTGTGAAGCGGTGTATTAGTCTGTCATTTTGTTATGTAGAGGTATAGTTCGTTTCGCCATATTAGGGCTTTGTCAGTTATCCTACGCTTATTTAGGGGGACAGCAGCAAATGAACTTCTAATCGTATTAATAACCTACGCATCTTTGAAACAATTTTATATAAATATATAAATTATACCTACACAATTTTATTATACACATTCATATACATAAAATATATAATATACTATATGATATAACAGTTGAGGAGGGTAAGTCTATGTTTTTTATTATAAAGACTGAATTATTTTAATATGTATTTTTTTATAATGATATGAAAAGGTACTATTTTCGAAATTGTGTCAAATCCGCTACCGCGTAAGTTAGTTATAATTTATAAATAAGTATATTGATATGTGAAAGCAATAATGTTATTGAAAATTTTAATCTATAATGCTTCCTTGTGACTTCTCTTATTGATTATATCGTCTTGTAGTTCGATAATAGCATAGCAAACCAGCAACCATTATTGTTGTATTTATTGTTAACTGAACTACGTTTTGTGCTACTGCCTCTTAATTCAGGTCTTATTTTATAAATACAGTAACACCATTGTGAGGCCTACGACAAAAGTATTGTTTTGTATGTAAATTGGTAATGTTTATATGGCGATAATATTGTTTGCTTCATGAATGTATCTTCCTTAGTATCACGTAATAAAATTGATAAGTTGGGAGATGAGTTATTATGTTATTGGATAATATAGTTATTTAGATGTAAACGCATTTAGTTTACACAAACAGGCATGGTAAATGTTGGTCAATAGAACAACTTATATTTATATAGCGAAAACAATTCTGCTCTAGCTTCTTTTATTTTCTAAAACAATTCAAATAGCGTTCTTTTCTTCAGTCTTTTCTTCTTCTCTTGTAATAGAAGTGTTTTGGAGGTATCAATGGTGATCATGCATAGTCTTTTTTTTTGTTTTCGGTTAGTCTTTTCTTTTCGTAAGTGAACTTTTTAGTTTTTTCTAGTTAAAGTTTCTGATGTTGATGGTTGATTGAGTTATTGTGGTTGGTGGTTCTTTTAGATATGTGTTCGAACATTGAGGAACATGCAATATAGGAATAAGAATTGCGGCGTCAGTGTGTCGGTTAATCGGTACTAGACGATTCGTAACAGATAGTTTACTTAAGTCCCCGCCAAATAAGATCGGAGATATTTAAAGTTTCACTTGACTACGGTGTTGGAAAATTTTGATATAGGAAAGTACCAATTACATTGCAATGTAATTTGTGATCCATCACCAACAGCACTTACTTATGTTAATTGTGTCTTTCATGAATTATATGGCCGTTACCTTTGGATAAATCTAAACGACTTTTCTCAGATATGTCTTTCATAATTCTGTTGGAATCAAATTGATAATGATAATGGGGATAGCATTGCTATTCGCACAAGAATTCCTTCCTATCTAATTAGTTCACTTGTTTGTCTAAATATTATTTGATCTATTTGATGTTTTACTTTTTTGTCTTAAGATTTGTTAAACTCTTTGGAAGCTCGCCACTCCAGTCTAGACATGTAACGGGATGTATCATTATTGAGCAAGTCACATGAACTGAACCCCCTGTATATAGCCATTACTATATATGATTACCTGCTAACTGATCAGCGGAGCAGTAAGCGGATCTCTAAGCTAATATTCAAAGCAGTCTAGCTGGATTAATAACTAGGTTATTTAGTTTCGAGCTAGTTTCGAACGCAGATTATCTGATATGAAAATGAACTTATCTGAATTTGAGCTAGTTTAGAAAACAGCCTCTTTGGTTCTGAGTAGGTATAGGAAGAAGTTTATTCGACTTTGAATTAGTTTGGAAAGTAAGCATCTTGTTTGAAAAGTAGCTTATCTAGTTGAAAGCTTTGAAAGACTTTCTAAACGAGTTAAGCTGCTTTCAAAACAAGCTGATGTCCCTTTTATATAGCCCGGTAAGGTTGAGTGACTGGCCCATAGTGGTTGAGATTATCAGTAGTAATATCCTTAGGACAGTGATAATCACGAAATAATTTTATTACTTTCCGAGAGCACGTTGCTTGGTAACATGTTGTGTGGGATGTTACCTAAAGAAACGCGCTAGAGGAAAGTAATAAAATTATGAGGATTTATCACTGTCCGTGGGATATTTGGTCAGAAAATTTTTGGCTTTTTAAATTAACGTTAACATTTATTTATTAAAAGAACAATTATTGAAAGTATAATTTGAGAAACTAAATGAGTTTGCAGAAGTTGCTGAATTTGTTTCCAATTTATCTATATTTTCACTATTTAATTCTCCAAATCGTGACATTTCGAAAATTAAATTTGAAACTGTCAAAAGTTTTACATAAGCAGTGATACGACGTTAAGTCAGGTGACAGCCGGGGTGTTATCGCTAGTGATAACATTCCGGGGTAGTTATCAGTATAATCAAATGTTGATTGGATATCCTGATACATGTGACATAAAAGGATTAATTTTGATTGGTCGAAAATTGAATCCAAAAATTTTCTGTTGAACAGACAGCTTTAAATTTTCTGGCCGGTAAGAAGCAGAACATCTTAATAAATAATCGTCTGGGGCACTAGGGCACTTTCCATATTAGAAGTAGAGTTTTGAGATTTAAAGACTTTACGTCAATTGAGAAAAATTTCACTTTGTTAAACTCTGTTACTTGAACTTTATGTATTTGCAAAGCCTGTTTTTCACAAGACAGTTTTTTTGCTGGACACCTGCTTTTATATTATCTCATCTTGCTTCGCATTAGGACCTGCCATTTTTAGACCAACTGAATTAAATTCTCTATTATTTTTGTCTTGTAATATCTGCAATCAATTGGTCAAATTAATATGTATGTAACAGATACTTCAATATATTAAGAAGTTACTTTAATCTCTTGTAGCTTCTAAACAAAAAAGAAAAAGAACTATGATCTGCTGGTTTGCAATGCTATTTTCGAATAGTATACTTTTATTCGTTTTCCGTAATAGCTTTAATATGTTAATATTATATTGTTGACGTCTCAAGAAATACCAAACAGTTCAATTACTTAGTGTACGCTCAGGTACGTGCAGGGTTATCGTGTTTAAAATACAATTCTACATAACAATAATTGTGATTATTTCTTCTACAAAACTTCCTACACAAATTAGTAAAGCTGTAGCAGTAGTAAAATGTGCACTATTGTATAAATAATATTTCTCATCGTCTACATCTGTTACGACTTCAGTTAGTAATAATTTTACAGATTTGTAAGTTAAAAATAAGTGAGGAGTATGGAAACAAGATTAAGGATAATTAAGGAAACCAATAAAATAGAGAAATAGATTTTTCAACCCTGCTCATATATTATCTAGAGTAATCATTGATGTTTAAAACTAACTCACTTTGAATTGCAAGAAAATTATAGTGAGATAATATGACAGATGTGAATCGAAATAATTTAAATGAAAATGAAAGCAATAAGAATATTATAAGGTAACGTAATACGTGTATGCGTTTAAGTGATGTTAGCGATATCAATGATTACAAGAGTAGTATTTGAAATGTTTGATACTTTTTTTAAATATCTGCGTTGGCAGAGTAGTCGTTTAATAAATACACCAAAATATACCAATTTAGAAGAGGACTAATGCTCTGTATTGTAATAATGATGATATTATGATTTTACCAAAATGACGTAATTTTTATTAATATATGCTATATTGAAAGAATTTATTTCTTATAGACTGATATACATATGTAGTTTAAATCAAAACACTGTTATCTGTATGTGTCCGTATATTTGTTCTTATACTACTATTATACATATATATTTGTTAAGGATATAAAATATCACAAAATAACTTGTTTATTTTTTATCAATCCCAGTGTTAGTAATAAGTAGTAGGTGTAATATTTTAATATCACCATGATGTCATAGTGGTTGATTAGCTAATTTTTATCTTCAATTACCTACCTACCCTCATTTCCGTTATTCTTTTTAGGTGGTGCACGCTAACTATGCATAAAAATATATTCTAACTTGTTTGCTTGTGCAGTAAACATTAGTTTTATCCCGAATTGAATTATTCACAAAAGTATCAATAGGCTTGGATAATGGATAATTCAATATGTTATGCAAACAGTGAGCATACTTCGATGATGAACAGTGATCATTGTTTTTGCCCTTGTGGTCGGGATTTTACAACGATATTAAAAAAGCCATAATTCTACTGCAGGAATAAATATTAAATCAGTGCTATTTTGGAAGGTGGTCATGTATCACTCCCAAGTGCTCCATAACGCTTTCACTGCGCGAGCCGTACGAATCCGCAAAAAAAGGTGGTGTCTGACATAGAAAAACCTCAAATAATTATTTTTCCTCTATCGATTCAAACTTGCCTTCGTCACTGGACAAACAGCACATAAGTGTATTTTGCGCGAACTTGTTCTGTTCACTGTGCGAACCATGTAAAGACACAACGGCTCAATTCAATCGTACCACGGAAGCATTTTGTTTAAAACGTTGCGCAGTGAAAGGGATAAGCATAATATTTCAACTAATGAGAAACAATAATTTTGTAAGTACTTTCAAACATGGTCAACTTTCTTCATGGTTTTAAATCGAAAAACTTCCGCAAACGCTCTCAAAATATTAGGATACTTAAACAAAAAAATGTGTTGTTGAAAGATAGCCATTTTGATAATAGGTGGTAAACTGACTTTATTGGGTTTTAATGAGAAGTTCGTTTAGAAGTTATCGGAGAAAGAATGTTTCTACAATTTCTTTTGAAAATTATAAATTTGAGTTGTTGCAATTATACAATTTTGAGGAAACTGTCTCTACAAAATACAAGGAACGCCCCAGGTAGCAGACTGACGTCACAAAAACGTCGATATCTAGTCACTGATTACGTCGATTGTACCAATGCTGCGACGTCTTCAAAACGCGAATAAGACATCATAATGTCACAGACCGTCGACGTCATTTCCGGACGTCGTATAAACGTAAGTTTCGACATTGTATAAACGTGAGTTTCGGACGTCGTACAAACGTCGTTTGCCATTTAGGAATGACGTTCTTAATAAGAACAGGTGCATATTGAACGTAGCACACAGTGCAATACGGCGTTACAGAGTTTTTTTGTAGTAAACACAATGGTACAATTGGGAAATAAAGAAGCTTGTAATATGTAGTTTTTTGTGCCAATGTATTTACTACAAAAGATTCAGTAATGTTGTATTGGACTTACGTTATGTTCACTATGCGCTCGGACGAGAATCATTCTCTTTGGTGTGCAAATTTTTGCTATTGGTCACATAGGTATATAAGATGGGCAAATCAAACAAAAATAATATGATGACTAATTTATTACACATATAGCTATAGCAAACCATCTTACCTTAATATCTTGCCAATTATGGACTTACATTCGTATAATATATACATATATAGGTATACGTACTTACATAGTGAATGGATTGAAGGAAAAGAAACAAACTGTATTTTCGCAAGAAACTTCAAATGTTAATACCCATGCATTTAGCTCTAACATTTTCAGCAACAAAACAATAAATTGTACTACTTTCAAGACAAAGCAAAATACGAAAAGTAAGGTTAAAACTGTACTCTTTGCAAAAGACATAGTTAAAAAGAGTAAATCACCTACTCTTGGTTACGATTTCATTTTTTTCAACAATTACACAAAGCACACACTTTACACGAGAGCAAACGATGAGAAACGGTAAAATAGCAGAATGCCTGGTTGTCTAGAACAGCCATCTAGAACTGTCTAGAACCGCGTCGAACCTTTGCGAGAATCAACGGGAATATGGTGGGAATTTGAGCGCGCTATTCAAAGGCTTAGGATATAAAATCATAAAATTACATAGTACGTACTTAGGTACATTTTTTTAAATTAAGTTATAGGGTTTTATAGGTATAAAGGAAATATGTATAAAAAGAACAAAGATAATTAGGAACAAATTAGTCTGTATAATAAGATGGATATATAGTCGATTATGTTTCAATTTTAAATCAAATAGGCTGATTATAAATATTTATAAAAACAAACAGGTGATTTAGTGATGGGCCTAGTTAACATAGTTCATTTTGTTAACAACAAATAGGAATAACGTCGAATTCACGTCTCTTCGCCGTCAACTAAAGACGTATTTATTTAGTCATTAAAATGACGTTCATTTTTGGTCGATAATAGGTGTATCGACGTCGTCATCCATTTTTCTCCAAATATTCACGTCATTTTCACGTCAGTCTGCTACCTGGGGCACTACCTATCAAGCATCTAAAAAATTAATACTGGTTATAATGGTGGTTGTGGTTGCTATAAAAGTAGTAGAAGACAGAACCTTTATTATTTGTATTTTAAGTAATATGTGATTATGTTTCACTCGCCCCGATAATTTTATTTATTTTGTCAATAACCAACCAATTGTATGTGCTGATACGTTTGAAATAAGAAATATCTAAAAATAAATTTTGTTTTCTTTGAAATACAAGATTAAATATGTAAATTATATAAACATCACGTTTCGAAAATAAAATATATAAATTATGATCTCAATTTTAAAATATATTTGTGTTATTACATGTATTTAATTATGAAATAAGTTAAGTAAGTAAATAAGTTTTTGTATACTTATTAGGTACGATAAAGTAACATTCTGTAAACGATATACAGAATGCTACTTGGTTCTATGAACTCAACCAATGTTGGCTATTGAAATATCTCACCCATAGAGGGCGCAGTAATGCTGTTGCATGCTTATGACCATTATGACTATAAACCAACTATAAACGCTCCTTCAGCCGAGTCGCGGAACATATGCAGTTGATATGCAGATAGAGTACTTGTTCGAAGCCACCATTTTTACTGGTACCATTTTTTTTTTGTTGAGAATTGATACTTAACTCTTATGTTTCCGTGATTTATTACTTATAACTCACATCATCTTCAATAGTATGATTTAAATATTTAATTAAATTATGTATAAAGATGATTGCAAGGACTGTGGGCTTGTACAGTGAGACACTAAAGTTTAAGTACCTACACTAAAGTCGAAATACATAAACATCACTTAAAATTAAAGTAATGCATTTTAACACAAATGTAATTTTGTAATTTATTTATAGTTGAATAATAAACATTAATGAGAACTAAAAAGAATTATTTTATCGCACAAATAACAATAAATTCACCATAAATAAAAACACACTAGACAAAAGTTTAAATACAATACAAAACATATATTTCATTTGGCTAAATTAAATTAAATTGCAAAATGTAAACTTAAACTAATATTTGGTTGGTCCGCCTCGAGCGTCAAGCACGGCTCTTAGACGACATGACATGGATAGAACTAAATTCTCTCTTTCGGATATCGTGAATTCCGACCAGGCCTTTGTTAATACTTCTTTAAAGGATTCTTTGCTTTTTACAGTTTTATGATCAATTTTTCGTGCCAATAATTCCCAAGCGCGCTCTATAGGGCTTAAGTCCAGTGATTGTAATCAATCGTTCACCCATTGCCCAAACTATCCACAGAAGCCTACAAATGTCCCTCCAGTATACTTTTATAGAGGTGCCTGCCCATTGTACCATCAATAAAAGCTAAATGTGCGCCACCACCATCCTTAAAGGTAGATAGGTATTACATTTTAGTTTGAAGTGCTGTTCCAGGTTTGCGCCAATTTTTTCCGCGACCATCGTTGCAAATAATATTAAATTTTGATTCGTGTGTAAATAAG
>ML219663.1:19870-30514 GCA_004785975.1 Popillia japonica
TTTTTTTACACTAGATTCAATTTGCTTTCTTTTATCTATTATGTACTTGTTTTGTTTTTAAATTGGCCGACACTGGGTACAAATATGTAAATTAGTGAGTCAGCAAATAAAAAGGTAGGTACTTTGTTCAGAAAAGTCTCCTAAACAGTTAAAACACAAATATCTTTGGTATTATATTTAAACTTTTGTCCAGAGTATTTTTTTTTAATTTTTGGCGAATTTGCTGTTATTTATGCGTCAAAATAATTCTTTTTAGTTGTCGTTAATGTTTATTATTCAACTATAAATAAACTGCACAATCAAATTTGTGTTCAAATGCTTTATTTTCATGTTAAATGATGTTTGTCTATTTACATATTATATTAGTGTATTTAAACTTTAGTCCCTCACTGTATATTACAGGTAATTTCTGTATTCTCCAAATACCACAAATTTTAATTAATTCGGGACACGTGTTTGGATGACAGATGGGTCATCATCCTCAACCGATTACTGAATGAGTAAAATTTTACAAACATTTAAATACACATTCCTTTCTACGGAGTGTTTACAAGATGCATAAATCACTTTACGCCTAAAAAAGAAATTTAATTGTTAGCACATGTTGGAAAACGGACGACCGTTTAGAAAGAAGTATCATGTCCTGTGTAACATCTAGTATTAGTCTATGAGTCCAGCGTCCGCAAGTGCTCCGTGTCCATTTCGCCTGCCATTTCTTAGTTCTCTTCAGCTGCCGCTGTCTTGGTCTTGCTGAAGAAGCGTTCATGTCTGTCATCCCCCATAAGCTCTGTCGATGGTTCGCACGGCTTTGTACCAGATAGAAGCGGTGTATAGGATTTGCGAGTGGAGTACACTGATGAGTAGTCTACTTTTGGAAGCTCCTGGACCACTGATGTTTGGCATTAGACCAACTAACGCCGTCGTCGTCTTCTCTGCTTTTTGGACAGACCTTTTTATCTGTTCTGAGAAGGTAAACTTTGTGTCCAACCACGCACCTAGATATTTAATAGCTATGTTTCTGTAGATAATGGTGCCTTGCACTTTAAATGGTATAGGAGCAATTCTCCTTTTTGTAGTCAGCAGCATGGCTTCGGTCTTTTCGGGAGCTAACTGCAGACCGCTTGTTTCCATCGATTTCGCAACTCCTGAAGCGCAGCGTCGTCGATGCCTAGGGGTTTGACCTCAGCCGGTTGTTTTAGCCCCAACAAACTATCGTATAGAATGTTCTACAAGATCGACACCAGTACAGAGCCTTGTGGAGCTGCTCACACTTATGGTGAATTCCGTAGCAATTTCAATTCGGCCAGGTTGAATTGATTTGTATGTATATAATTTTTAGATAGCAAGGACAAATAAAATATTCGGGGTCTTTAAAATGTTTACCTTCATTTACAAACTTCTAAATCTATGCACTAGGTACTGTTTTTTCGCGTTAATTATAGCAATTAAGCGTCAATATACAGCTACATAACTGTTCCTTTAATTAAAATTGTTGTTCTAAAAATAACTTGGTTTGCACCGGCTAGAATAGACGTTATCTGAAAAATTTGTATTTAGGTGTAACTTACAATGCTGCTCTTATACGCAAACGTTCAGCATGCTGGATATAAACATATCCATACATGTGTGTGAACATGTTAAAAACATTGATAAAAACATTTAGACTATCTTCGGAAATAAAATATGAATAGGATCTTGCATTAAAGCTTGAAATTAGATTATAAAAAGAAATGCTAACTTATTATTAACAACCGTTGTCGCAAATAAGAACTACCTGTTCCAAGTTTCCCATCAGCAACTGATGCTGCAGCTTCAAACAATACTTTTTTCTGTTCGAAATTTTTGTTTTGGTATACGATCAGTGGCGTAGCGGAAGGGCCCGCAATACGAGGGCGGCAGTGTGCAAAAACCCTAGATTTGGACACAGTTATAGAACAGTTTCCTCAGCAGAACGCTCGCCGAAGTAAGTGGCAGTTTATTTTGTATTTACAAAATACACATCGAACTTAAATTGTAAGCAAACTTGAACTGTATTTATTTATGACAATTACAATATTATGGTTACAACATGACATTTAAAACCAATATACTATGATACACAATGCAGGACATTGGTTCAATGTGAGTGACACCTCTGTCCCTTTTAAACACAACACTCCTCCTTCACGAACATCGAGTAGGTAAATCTAAGCCTAATCGCTGTCTAAACTCAGTATGTAAAATCGTATTCAATGGTTTGGTCAATATATCAGCTTCCATTTCACTACTTCTTCTGTAAACTACACCAACTCTGTTTCTTCTTGAACGACATTCCTTATGAAATGTTCCTTAATGTTAATGTGTTTTGAATTGGAGTTTATTACTGGATTTTCACTTAATTTTTGTGCTACAGTTAATGGTTTTAATATATCCGATGTTAAGTTTGTTAACTGCTCCTGGACTTCACTTTGAACCGCAGTATCAGGATCACCTTGTGGTTCTTTCTTTTTCATCTTCTCACCAATTTCTTTGCTACATACATTCTTCTTCTTCTCATACACTTATTCCAGTTATCTGCTTTATGTTGCAATTGTCTCCATAAAATATCGTTATTAAGTACAGTGTTCACAAGTGCTACATCTTTAAATCTCCGTTTTTCGTTTTCACGAATTTTATCAGGATTTCCTCCTTTTTCTACTCGAAACAAGTCAAGATCTAATACCATTTTTATTGATTTAATTTACGATATGGATGATGCAATTTTATACCGAAGACTAACAACACAGAATAACCATATGTGCAATACGTGGAAAACGGTGTGCCCCGTGTGCGAATCCGTGTGAAACGGTCTAAACGCACATGTTCGTAGCTTTCGCAGCATACAGCAGAGAATGTCAAAAACTGGGCAAGAAACTTGGGTAAAGGAGGGAGGGGGACTCGTTCATGTGAACAGCTAATTATACCGGTCGGATTTGCACGATTTGATGTTTAATGCGGTAAGTTTTACATTTAAAGGCGGCCACAGACGTCGTTCTTTTCTAGCAGTTTTGTCGGCACGGGTAAAACTGTCGGGTAAGAACGAACAACGATGTCGTCCACACACGTACCGATTGTTTCGTTCAGTTTTTCTGATATCACCGTCTGATAAACTGTGATGGATCCTACCGCTGTGTTAGCAGTGGCGGCGGCAATGGCTATAAAAGTTACAAAAAGAAAACGATCATTGTACGCTTTATTTTTTTTCTCCCTGTCCGAGTATTCTGTGGATTTAATTTTCCACAGACAAGGATAACTTCTATACAGTGCTATGAACTCAATCACAAATTGTTTATTAAAGTTTCTTAAGTCACACATGGTTATTTGAAATCGACTGTTCGCAAAAATCAGGTCGACACACAGGTCTGTGGCCGCCTTAAGGCATATATCTTCCCTATACCTATTTATATGTAATTGTTTTTTATTGGGGGACCCCTAATCATTTTTGCGAGAGGGGGGGGGGGGAGACTAAATTTGCGCTACGCCACTGTATACGATGCTATTACATATATGCATAGCGTGTTATAAATTTATAAATAGCTGTATCGGTAGAAATGTTTGTTGAAAATCGTAACGATACCTACCTATGTATAATAAAAATACCTTTGAGACTTTCTGCTTAAAGCTTCAAATCAGATTTTATTCTATACGAAAAGATAAATATTTATCGCAATGAAACAAAAGTTGTATATTACTTATTGAGGATATTCAAGAATAGTTACAATCCAACCTACACATTCAATTAAGTCAATAGCTTCAACAATATGGCACAGCTTTTTCGATCACTCTACAAATTGATACATCGACAGGATTATATCAATCCATCCGTAAAGATGTTTTAAAAATAGAACTAAATTATATTAAGAAAAAAAAAATCAAAAGCATTTGGCATATGCTAGAGAAAAAAAAACATATGAAACATTTATCTCAGCTCTGTTAGCTTGAAAACGTTTTTAATCGTTTTAATTGGTACTTGTGTTTACAACCGACTAATTTCACCAGATTTATTTATCCTATAAATTGTAGTTTCATAAAAAAAAACAGTTATAATAGCATAATCAAAATTTTATTACTTAATTGTAAGAAAATAGAGTTTTACCAGAGATGTAAAATATTTCATTGACATACATATATTTAAGGAAAAAATGTGAGCTTTTATTCTGTTAATAAAGCTCAAGTATACGTAAACGATGCGATGTTGCGATAGAACGTTTTACATAAATTAGCAGCGCTGAGATTTGAGAATAATTTGCATAAACATCATTCATGTTGTGATTATGCAAGATTTATTATGCTTTTGTAAATTAATGAACTTGATTACAATGATGTAGAAGTGGGTGTAGTCAAGGTTACCGCTGTGCACTTTTAAAGAAACTCCTTTCTATTTTTGAACAATAGTTATACACCTAATTAGTAGCATCTCTATAATTTATCGCAATATCATGCTACGTTGAGGTTACATTTTTTTTAGTTTACATAATTGCTATTGAAAATGTATTCATGTTGGACAATAGTTCTGGGTTAGTTAGTTTGGAAGTTTTGATGAGGTTGTTGGTCGATATCTTCACAAAAGATATGAGAACGAATATGTAGGGGAAAGTTGTCTTTAGATTAAAGTATTTTTTTTCAATTTTGTTCATCATTTTTCTGCATGTAAATTATTATAAACGTGAGCATAATTGAGACCGTTTCTAAAACGGTCTCAAAAGCACAGGTAAAGTTTGTATGCTATTGCCTAAAGGTTAATGGCACAAGCTGGCAAAATCATTTGGAAGTCGCTAGTTTGTGTTGCCAAATAATCTATTGAGAATCTCAAAACAATAAATTATCAAATGCAAGGAAAAAAGTTTTTCAAATAAGACTTAAAATTGCATTTACACTTTCCACTTGTCTAAGAAAAAAATATCTTGCTTCCACGTACCTACTGATAATCGAATGGACTATTTAATAAAACTGCATTTTCAGCTATTATTGAAATTAATACATTTCATAATTTATTTCAGGTAACCAAATATAATTATTTACACTAAGGACCTTGTACTTCATCTGCACATCATCACAACAAGGCCGCCTGTTCATTATATTTGACGTAATCGAACATGCGTTAATGAGTTTTGAGATTTGTTCCGGCTTACCACCGTGAACTAAATAATTAGTATTTGCATATTCTACATGCTGTTGATACGTATCGACATATACATACATATACTTACATACATTTGTAGGTATACGCATTTTAATTTAAAGCGAATATAGCAATAGTTCAACTAAAAATATTCCCCGATAAGAATAATTATTTCTGAGTCGGAAAACGGTTTCTACTAATACCTTATGTGAACGTTTTACAAAACAATAAATGACAGTGCAGTTGATTTTCCATGTCATTAAGCAATTATGACGCATTTCAGTAAGTGTGTACACCTATAAAAGTAAGTTATTCTGAAAGCGTAATGTTTTTTAATATTAAATTTAATTATAGTTTGGGATAATAATAGTAAAAATTTTACTAGAATCTCTTAAAATAGTATTCAATTATTGTTTTATATTTAAGTGCATATTTATAAAAGTCCTCATAAGCCTACGGTTAATTAATATATTATGATATTTGGGTACCTACTTATCTTTTATTCGCTGCCACATATGTATGTACATACATACATATGTAGTTTACCGGTTGTAACTCTATCACACAACCAAGAATTAAAAACCAATTTAAAATCTTTAGAAGCAAATTATTTATAGGTAGGCTTATCAATAATAAATTAGCAAATATATGTATGTTTATATATTCCTAATATAAATAAATTAAAATAAAACTGTACCTAGTTGAACTATCTTAATATCAATTTATTTTTCCTAAGATCAATAATAATTTTGGTCAAGAACCAGAACCCAGGAGATCATTGGCAAATAATCAAGTTAAGCACTAATTCAATAAGATGCGTCACTTTTAGAATACTATGAAATTTCAGTTCTCAGTTTGGTTTTCTTATAAGAACTAACGTATTGGTGGTTATAAATGCGTTTTCTTTAGTAATTCATCGTCCTTATAGCTCACTTTATAAACGACATATGTACTGGGTGGCAAAATATATTACTAAACTGGTCAAAAGAAGACCATGGAAATTACCGGCAGATTTCCAGGGGACGTAACCGCCATCTTAAACTTTTAAAGTAATTTTTCCCTGAAATCCACACAGTAAATGTTACCTAAAAATCTGTGCCTTTCAAAGCTAAGCTTTACTGAAATAATTTTATTTAACACTTTTTGACGTAAGTATCTATTACAATAAAGCGGTGGGGTTCGATGTAGGCTCCTAAACAACTGACCCAATTTTAACGAACTAGGTACCGTCGGAAAAAAGCATTTATTGTTCCATTAAACGCATCTTACCTATGATATGTCTAATTCTATCTAATGTCGCTAGAGCGCGCTTTTTGATATAATAACAGAAAATTGCAAAATTCTCTAAAAAAGAATAAATGCAAATATATGACTTTTTTTCGTAAAAATGTAAGTACCTAGTGAAATGATACCTAGATACATAGGTTAGTGAAAACACTATCCCGATATCTTATTGGTAGCTTGAAATATCAAAAAAAAAGACAATTTAGTTATCATATAATTTAAAAAAAAGGCTACTACACCGGTACTTATTGTTTTTTGCTTTTTTTCAAGATTCAATGATAAAATTTCATAATTTAGTAAATTTTAAATAATGAAAGTATATTTAGTTCAAAAAATTAAAAAAGAAGCCGTGTAGGAGCACAATAAGAAAAAATGACCGATTTTGAAATAAAATTAATGTATCCTTCAATATTGACGAACTGTCTACATCACAACACTCATTGCATTGCTGGAGCCGCTTATGCATGGACAGTACAGCATATTATGTGACCACAAACGTCATAACAAAATTGTATTTTTTTGTTTTACTGTTCATTGTCCTGTTTATTGTTTATTATATGTATTGTTTAAGTTTTGTCATCCAACAATTGTTTGAAAGCCCTAGTTTTTACGTTTCCTACGATTTTTTTGTAAATTTTCGTAAATGTAGCAGTTATTTTACAGTAACTGTCTTTTTAAAGACTACTCAACGATACGTCTCTTGTTTTAAGCTTAAGTTATAAAACTATCCGACAGATCATGTCACATGGTGGTCACGTCCGGTTGCTCACTCTGTATGTTTTATGTAAATCTAATTTTGATATTACGGTAGATAATACAGAATCCATCGCCATGTCAAACCTTTGTTTTTATTTTATTGTTTTTTTGTCATTTGTATTGAAAGCATAGAGAATTTAGAAAAGGTTGGAATTAAATAAAAATGAATATCTATGTAAATTAGTACTTACTATTTGAATTTCATATTTTTCTATAGTATTCAAGGCCAAATTAGTAATTATATAATTGTATGACACGTACCTAATAAGGAGGTAATTATTAGGTACTGGTTTTTTTATTACCTACAACATTACTAAGAATTTTGGGAAATATTTAGGTGGGTTACTGCATGCAACCTTAAAAGGATACAACTGTGCTTCACAACGAGGTGAGTAGAATATGCATATGGGAAAAGATTTAGATTTTTTCTAATTTTTCCACTTTATTTTACATAGAGTCATAATCTAATATAATAAAATTTATGAAAATCCAAGCTTGCAAGGAAAAATATTTTATGCATATGAAATATTGATATCACTTTATGCATGGTGTTCAGAAAATCTAGGCTAACTTCATTGTCTCAAAAACTTGAAAATTTAATATTTTTAGATGGCAGCTTTTTATTTAGTTGTGACTATGTAGAGAAGTCTACACTGAATTATCATGATAGGTTCATTGTATCTATAATTAATTACAAGATTTACTAAAATTTTGGAGGGCTGAAAAAGCTTTCATTCTCCTAGAATTGGTCAGAATTTATATGTTTCTCAAGTTTGTTGGGCACTTGATTGAAATATACATAAATTGGTATGGAATCATCGATGAATTGTTGTTTAAAACTAACGAAAAGAACAACTATGTAAGTAAACTCATGGGAAGTAAGATTGGACACTTTCAATACGTTGTTATATGGAAACTGTCCAATCTTTACTTCCCACGAGAGTACCTACATACATATGTACATATACAGAGTGAGCGCGTTCGATCTGTTGATAGGATATTCAATGTGTTAGGGCAGGCATAGGATTTTAATATGTTAGATAAAGAGATACAATGAATGCATTCGTCTAAGCGAGCAGTACCGATATACGTGTCCTGTGTTAACTAAGGGGCGTCTCTTCGCAGTTCTTTTTCATCTTCCGAGACGTGCATTCTATGCGCTGCATGCATAGAAGAACAGAGGAAATTATGTGCGTTCCGAGACGTTCAATCTATGCACTGCGCGCATATATCGCGCATAGACTGCATTACCTTTTTTCCTATGCGTTGTATGTCTCCTTCTAGCCTCTAACAGGGTCACAACCTATTTGAAAATGGTTTCGCGGCAAATCTTTCTATGCGCCCATATACGTTAAATCGGAACGATTTTTCGTTGCATCAGTCCCATATAACGCAGTATGCACAATTCGGAACGCGGCCTTACACTAAACGTATCAGCAGGTCGTGCGCGCGAGCCTGGTATGTATTCGAATTAGCAGTAATTGAAGAAGAACTGATTTCAGAAAATCGCCGAAGCGTTGCAGTTCTGTCGCCTTTACTTGGAATAGGCGGCTTATACCTAAAATTACTTGTTTTCATAGAAACTTGCGTTCGAACTTTTCGTTTTAGTACTGTATTTTTTATTGACTCTTGGTTAGTTCGTTTCCAAAGCTCGCAATTCGAGATAGTATTAGGCCAGAAAACTCTATTATCCTTCGGAGGCATCTGTTTACAAATACTTGGATCCTTTTCTGGGTTTTTTCGGTTAACGACCACGTTTCACATCCATACAGTACGGTTGAGATGACATTGCTGTTGAATATTCTGAGTTTAGTTTTACGTTCGATCTGTGTTGATGTCCAAATGTTTTTCAACATCCCGAATGCTTGTTGTGCCTTCCATATCCTCCTTGTTATATCTAAGTCTGTGCCACCCTTTGAACTTAATACACTACCCAGATAGCAGAATTCTTCCACTTGCTCAATTTCTTGCTGATTTATATATAGTTTTTCCTCCTCTCCTCTGATACCAATTCTCATTTGTTTTGTTTTACCTACATTTTATTTACATTTATATCGTCTGCATATTCAAGATCTGCCAGTTTTCTATTTAATATATAGTTCAATGTTATCCCATTTTTAGGTTCAATCGTTTTGGCAAGTATCGCATCAAGGCACAAGTTAAACAGCAGTGGTGACAAGATACAACCTTGTTTTACTCCTTTCTTTATTTGTATTTCCGTAGATAAGTGACCTCTATGAAGAATCTTGCAAGCTGCGTTGTCATACATTGACTTGACAAGATGTATCAGTTTCAGAGGTATTCCAGCGTCTCTTAGTAGTCTCCATAGTGCCGCATGCTTAATACTATCAAAAGCCCTGGCAAAGTCTACAAAAACTAAACAGAGTGTTTATTTTTTCTCCAGTGTTTCTTCTATTATGAGCCTGGTTGTAGGAATCTGGTCAATACACGATTTTCCCCTTCTAAATCCAGCCTGCTGCTGTCTAAGTATCCTGTCCACACTTGGGTTTATTCTCTGATGTATTATGTATGCTAGTATTTTATTAATAGTACATAGCAGCGTAACATCCCTCCAATTCTCACATATCTTGGCATCACCTTTTTTAGGTATTTTAACTATTACTCCTGTTTTCCATTCTGTAGGTATCTGTCCGCTTTCCCAAATATCTTCTAGCAGTGGAGCTAATATATCTGTTGTGCTTCTTATATCTGCTTTCCATAATTCAGAAGGAATCTCATCCACTCCTGCCGCTTTATTACTTCTCATATGTCTGACAGCATTTTCTACCTCGAGCTTAGTGGGCTTGCTCACATCTATCTCCAGGCTATCCTCTATTGCGTGTTCTTCCTCCATTTGGCTATCTTCGTCCACACTGTCTTCAGTTAACATCTCAGTGTAGTATTCCTTCCAACGTTCCAGCTGATCTTCCGTCGTTGTCAATAGTTGACCTTCCTTGTCTAAAAGAGGCACTCCATCATTCTGATATCCTTTCTTCGCTAGCAGTCTGGTGTTTCTGTAAACTTCTCTTGTATTGTGCGATGCCGCTGCTTCTTCTGCCCGTCTTGCCAGATTATCAGCCCATATTCTTTTGTCTTTTCTCGCTCTTTTTTTGATTCCTTTATTTAACTCTCTGTATTCCTTCCTGATATCCTCATAGTTTACCGAGTTGCCATCCATCCCATTCAGTTTCTTCAACAATACCTATCGTTAAATACGTTTTCATTTATAACTACAAATCTCTTGATAGTAATTACAAAATTTTGAGTTGGCAGTATTGATTATTTGAAGTGACATTTAATTTAAAATGATCAAATTCAGAAAATTCGATACAAAATTAAAACCTGTACAACATGAGTTCTGATAATGAAATAGAATGTACACCCCCTGAAATTCGGGAAGCTGCCAATACTACAGTGGATAATTTATTACCCCTAAAATCATTAGGGTTAGGGATTTATGATTT
>SMLS01075312.1:0-16249 GCA_004785975.1 Popillia japonica
GCAAACCCAAATCTACATAACGGTAGTTAAAACTATAAATTCACTTGCGCGAAGTCTATATATGTATATTCCTCGGATTTTCTTTTGGGAGTGGATTCGTTCGAGTCGGTCCCGTGTAATATTCTTATTTTGCCAGCGACTACTACTACCACCACCGCTATATTACCGTTGGCGTTGCCAACCGACGTATACGACAACTCGAATATGAAGAAGAAATAACCTCGTATGCGGAGAGATGAAGAAAGGCGACTTTCCAGCAAGTGCGAAACTAAGAATGGGGAGAATTACGAGTGAGATTCTGCGACCGGAATAAGAAAATAAAGTATTTCCCTTACGAAATTAAAAAGTCGCCCGGAATGATAATTTAGTGATGTGCCGGTCGTATGAAATTTATAATTCGTGAAAGTAGGATTCTGAATTTTTCCGGGAAATAGGTGTCACCGCATAAAATAGATAAAAATTTAGATCGTTTCATCTGAATGCGAGGCTACGTACGTCCCGTGTCGTATTATAGTTTCTACCGTTCGAATTCGACAGCTGCATATATGCATGTAGTCGGTATTTCCTCAGCTGTGAGCTCAACACATCACCTACGAAAATCCACGCAAGCGGAATACGTAAAAATGCTTTCGGGTGGGTGCACAATGCATGCAACGAATGCATATATTTTGCATGTTATACCTTTTTATATTTATCTGTGTGAGATGTAATAAAAATATTAAATCTGTGTCCAAACCTTCCGGGTATTGTCACGTAGATAGTCGCCTGATGTCAGCTTCTGTGAAAGGTTTCTAGAAACAAGCAAGTTATCTACCCGGAAGATTTTAACGCGATAAACAACGGTCGTGAAAACTTCCACTCAGAAATTGAACCTGTTAAAATGCAGGATAAACATGAAAACATAAATTCTTCCGTTCTCCAATCTCAATGATAAAGTCCTTCAGTTACATCGTTTGTCGAGAAATAATTTCTTTCTCATAAATTTTTGTCATCTTAATTTTTCTTTTTAGTATTTTATTGCCGTTTTTGTTACATTTCTCTTGACTAATGTTAAACTTAATTGTTCCTACAGTTTCCAAACTCTTCAAAAGATGGATCTTCTTACAATGTTCTGACATTCCTATAACATTTTTTGATATTTTTTAAACGGCTAGTTTTTTATGATTTTCTTGTTCCAATTTCTACAATTTCCAAGTTTTTCTATTCTTACAAGTTTCTTAGATTTTTTTCTACTATTTAGACAGCTTTCTTTAACGTTGAGCTACATATTTTTTATGTACTTTTCTTAAATATTTTTTTCGGGTTTTTTATGTATTTTCTTATATTTTTCTACATTCCTCATATTTTCCTAAATGTTATAGTTTTTTTCTTTGAGGTTTTTGATACTTTCCTTCTATTTTTCAGATGTCTTAGAATTTTTTTTAATTTGTTTTTTTAATATTTGTAGTTTTATGTAGTTTTAATATTTTTTTCTTACAGTTTTTTTAAGACTTTTTTGATAGGTTTCCAACATTTTTCTACATATTACTTTCTTTTTTTTTCTGGTGTTGTTACATTTCCGTACCAATTGTCGTATATAATTTAAATTTGATCTTTATTCGAATTAGAGTGTTGTAATTGACCTAGAAGTGGAAAAAATGTCAGGAAAATAAGATAAGTAAAAAAAAGGTCATAACAATACATATACTACTTACAAGTTGTGCATGTATGCATTTATCCTAGATTATCCATACTTTTCTGGCGGTTTTGTTAATTTCTTTTAATTTAATTATGTCTATATTTTTCGCTGATATTTCTCTTAATATTCAAGTTGTTTTGTTGTTGTTTTTCTTATAATTTCCTTACATTTTTTAAAGATTTTTTGGATTGTTCTCATGTTTTCCAACATTTTTTTTAGATTTTTTAGTTTTTTTATAGATTTTCGTTTTGTAAAAAAAATTGTCTACATTTTTCTTAGTTCCTACAACAATTTTACATTTGTCTGGAATCTTTTTTATTTCTCACCATATTCTTGTTTCTTTTTCTTACAACTTTCTTAGATTTTTGAGTTTTCTTATATTTCCCACATTTTTTTAGATGTGTTTTTAAAGATTTTTGATTTTTTAAATATTTTCCTACATTTTTCATATTTTCTAAAACGCTCTTACGTTGTTCTTAAATTCTCTCTATTTGTTATATTTTTCTTAGGATTTTTTCTTGCAATTTTCTTACGTTTTTGAACGATTTTTGATAGTAGTCTTATATATTTCCTCTTTTTTTCTTAGATTTTTTAAATGTTTTCCTACATTTTTCATATTTTATGACTTTCTACGTTTTTATATTTTTCTTATTTTTTTATTTATCATATATTTTTGGATTTTAACTTTGTATATTTGAAGAATTTTTGATAGTTTTCTTATATTTTTTCACACTTTTTCTTAGATTTTTGTTAAAGATTTATGATTTTTTAAATATTTTCATACATTTTTTATATTTTCTTAGAATTCCTACAACTTCCTTACATTGTTCTTAAATTTTTTCTATTTGTTATATTTTTCTTGGGTTTTTTTCTTGCAATTTTCTTAGATTTTCGAACGATTTTTTATGGTTTTTTTATATAGTTACACTTTTTTCTTAGATTTTTTAATGTTTTCCTACATTTTTAATATTTTCTTAGATTTTCTACAACGTTCTTATATTTCTCTTAATTTTTTTTATCTTATATTTTTGGGTTTTAACTTCGTATATTTGAAGGATTTTTGATAATTTTCTTATATTTCTTCACACAATTTCTTAGATTTTTGTTAAAGATTTACGATTTTTTCTTGCAATTTTCTTACAGTTTTGAACGATTTTCGATTTTTTAAATATTTTCCTATATTTTTCATATTTTTTCTTACATTTTTCGTATTTTGTTTGTTTTTTTCCTTGCAATTTCTTTAGATTTTTTAAGGATTTTTGATAATTTTCTTATATTTTCCACATTTTTTTTAATTTTAGATTTTTTAAATATTTTCCTACACTTTTCATATTTTCTTAGAATTCCTACAACTTCCTTACATAGTTCTTAAATTTTTTCTATTTGTTATATTTTTCTTGAATTTTTTCTTGCAATTTTCTTACCTTTTTGAACGATTTTTGATTTTTTAAATATTTTCCTATATTTTTCAGTTTTCTTATTTTGTTTGTTTTTTTCCTTCCAATTCCCTTCGATTTTTTAAGGATTTTTGATAGTTTTCTTATATTTTCCACAATTTTTCTTAATTTTATATTTTTTTAAATATTTTCCTACATTTTTCATATTTTCTTAGACTTTCTTACGTCTATTTTTTGTTTTTTTTTCTTTTGATATTTTTTATATACTTTTCAACATTTTCTTAGATTTTATTATCTACAACATTCTTAAATTTTTGTAAGTTTTTAAAATATTTTCTAATATTATCTACAATGTATCTACAATTTCCATAGATTTGTTTATATTTTTTACACAAGTTTCTTGGCTTTTTTTTGATAACTTTTCTACACTTTTGATGTTTCTTATTTTTTCTTCTTACATTTTGTAAGATTTTTTAAATTTCTCATTTTTTTTACATTTTCCAAAGATTTTTTTATAATATTCTTGCGTTTTTTATTTTTGCTACAACTTTAATATATTTTTCTTGGCTTGTATAATTTATTATATTTTTCTTTGTTTTTTCCTTACAAATTTCTTTATAGTTTTGAAGGTTTTTTGATATATTTTTTTATTTTTCTATTTTTTTTTTTTGTATTTTCGATTCTCATGATTTTTACGATTCATTCTTCAATATTTTTTGTTCTATATTTTACATATTTTTTAAATTGTCTACAGTTCTCACATTTTTCCTACGTTTTTTTTATACTTTTCAATTTTCTCAAGGTTAGTTTTTTATTCATTCTTTTTGTTACATTTTTAAAGATTTTGTGGTATTTTTTAAAATTTTTTACAATGTTCACATTTTCTTAGATTTCCTTACAATGTATCTATTGACATTGTTTTTTTTTTATTTTTTTTTTACATTCTTCAGACAGTTTCAGAAGTGTTCTTTTAGACAATTCTTAGATTTCCCATAGTAATCTTAGTTCTAATGTGACTTATTGTTAGATTGTTTGCAATTTGTTTTGTATTTTTCTGATTTTTATTAAATTTTTTTAATTAGATATCTTTTGTTTGTCATTTTTCTGGATCTTCTTTCTGATATATTTCCTACAATTTTCTGAGATTTTTTGATACTAATCTTTAATTGTTTTGTAGAATTCCTAACAATTTTTTTTTTTTTTTAGATTTCTTCATAATTATCCACAATTTTTGTACATTTATCCCAACAATTTCTTTAAAAGATGATGTCAGTATTTTTAACTACATATATACATATCAATTTTGTATTAGATCTATAAAATGGAGATATTAAATATTATTCATACAATGAGCGTAAACTCTTCTTTACCCTCTGCGTACAGACAATAATTTATAGAGTAGTAGTAAGTTAGATCGTATCGAAATACAATCTATTCCCTGCACACGACAAAATAAAGCTCACGGTGAGTATTGTTCGTATTTGTTCCTCGTCTAATTACGTATGCAAATTAAAAAAAAATCGTCCGCTACACGTTGAGAATGACGTACATACAACATACAGAGGGATGTGTGTAGTACGTATGTACATACATATATATTTGTAGATACAAGCAAAGTAATTTAAACTCTGTCGTATATAGAGTGACAGCTAAATTTCCTCTTGTATATCCCTGAAATGATGCCGGCGCAACCCGATAAAATAAATTCGAATGAAGCTGTTCCGAATATGACGAAGACAGTCGCTCACAGTGCAGGTGCAATATGCAAAACATGGAAGCGAATAAATATAGTTTCAGAAACAAACTTCTACCGTTCCGAATTCCATGAATTTAGCAATCAAGATTCCCCCCCCTAATCAACTCAAACGACAAGCATCTTTATTTCCGGGTAGGTGTGCATCTAATTTGCACTCTAATACAATACCGTTTCATCGTTTCACCTTTACCCAATCGGTTAGGGAAGATGTACATATATCCACACGAGAGAAGGGTTTCGAGGGTGCCAATATACGAAACGAGAACGTTTCATTAAAAGGGGTCCGCCGAATATCTAACTGCGGACGGTGTCCTTTCTCTTTCTCATCCATACATATTGTATATCGGACGGGATTCTAATTTTACTTTGAGAGCGGCTAATTGTCGAGCCGATGGCCAATTTGGAATTTTAATACGGGGAACGGGTAATATCGTGGTATTGATGAAGCAATTTTTCGAAATAAATGTCTCCTTTATTGCGTAGGGGTTAGTCTTGATTAATCCTTTTTTTTTATGTATAAATATTTTTTGGTTGCCCCTAGTTTTTTTTTTATATAATTTTGAATATGCTATACGTGAGAGGGAAGATTTAGATACTGTTTCCTATTAAAGAAAAGGGGGTGAAAGCTAATTCCTCTACACGAGCGTTTTCATAAAAAAAAAGGAGAAGGGGTCGTAGATCCAATTATGTGCACAAATTAAACGTCAGAGGCATACCCGAGCGCTGACGCGTCACGTACTGCACTGAAATGTTAATACGTTTGCATATATCGACCTCAAGCGCAGCAGTTTAACCCCCACAGCGTACAAGACCTTCTGATTGTTGTTTTGATTGATTACCGTGCCCGAAATTTGGCGAAAAATAATTTAGAAGTAATCGATTATAAAATACAATGAGGTACAAAATGATTGTCCTAGTAGAGAAACTGCCTTATTACCTACCCCTTTAAGTTAGAGCTAGAACCTCGAATCCTAGCACCTTTTCCGTTTTTTCGGCCAAGAGCAGCTTATTAGCCCAGATCTGACACTTTTATCGAATTCAGCATAATCAATTACATATATATTTAGAATTTAAACGAAATCAAACGACTTTCGAAAAAAATGTGAAAAATCCAAATTTTTGCCATACATATACCCCTTGGATTTTTTGAAAAAAATCTCGACCTCTCCGATTTCGCTGAAATTTTGAATATATATGTAATTGAGCATGCTGAATATGAGAAAAGTGTCAGATTTAGGCTAGAATAGGTTTTTCTTACCAAAAAATGCATAAATACCGGCTAGGAGCTGACTTTTCGCGAGATTTTCAAAATTTTCGGTCATATTTCTACATTTTCTGGCCAAACGACATATTTTAGCCCGAATTTGACACTTCTATCGTATTCAGCAGGGTCAATTACATACATATACATATATTTTATTTATGAACAAAATCGAACATCCTTTGAAAATTGTCAAAAATCGATTTTTTTTCAATACCTACCCCTTGCGATTTTTTGAAAAAAAACTCGACCTCTCCGATTTCGCTGAAATTTTGAATATATATGTAAGTGAGTATGCTGAATATGGGGCAAGTGTCAGATTTGGGCTAGGAAAGGTTTTTCTTATCAAAAAACGTATAAATACCTGCTAGAAGCTGACTTTTCTCGAGATTTTCAAAATTTTCGGTCATATTTCTACATTTTCTGGCCAAACGACATATTTTAGCCCAAATTTGACACTTCTATCGCATTCAGCAGGGTCAATTACATACATATACATATATTTTATTTATGAACAAAATCGAACATCCTTTGAAAATTGTCAAAAATCGAATTTTTTTCCATACCTACCCCTTGCGATTTTTTGAAAAAAATCTCGACCTCTCCGATTTCGCTGAAATTTTGAATATATATGTAACTGAGTATGCTGAATATGGGGCAAGTGTCAGATTTGGGGCTAGGAAAGGTTTTTCTTATCAAAAAACGTATAAATACCTGCTAGGAGCTGACTTTTCTCAGATTTTCAAAACTTTCGGTTATATTTCTGCATTTTCTGGCCAAACGACATATTTTAGCCCAAATTTGATACTTTTATCGTATTCAGCAGGGCCGATTACATACATATACATATATCTTATTTATGAACAAAATCTAAAATCCTTCGAAAATCGTCAAAAATCGAATTTTTTTCCATACCTACCCCTTACGATTTTTTAAAAAAAATCTCGACCTCTCCGATTTCGCTGAAATTTTGAATATATATGTAATTGAGCATGCTGAATATCAGAAAAGTGTCATATTTGAGCTAGAATAGGTATTTCTTATCAAAAAGCGTATGAAGGAGCTGACTTTTCTCAGATTTTCAAAACTTTCGGTCATTTTTATGCATTTTCTGGCCAAACAACATATTTTAGCCCAAATTTGATACTTTTATCGTATTCAGCAGGGCCGATTACATACATATACATATATCTTATTTACGAACGAAATCGAACACTCTTCGAAAATAGCCAAAAATCGAAATTTTTTCCATACCTACCCCTTACGATTTTTTGGAAAAAATTTCAACATCTCCGATTTCGCTGGAATTTTGAATATATATGTAAGTGAGTATGCTGAATATGGGGCAAGTGTTGGATTTGGGCTAGGAAAGGTTTATCTTATCAAAAAATGTATAAATACCTGCTAGGAGCTGATTTTTCTCAAATTTTCAAAACTTTCGGTCATGTTTATGCATTTTCTGGCCAAACCACATACTTTAGCCCAAATTTGTCACCGTTATCGTATTCAGCAGGGTCAATTACATACATATACATATATCTTATTTATGAATAATATCGAATACCTTTCGAAAATTGTCAAAAATCGAAATTTTTTCTGTACATACCCCTTGCGATTTTTTGAAAAAAATCTCGACCTCTCCGATTTCGCTGAAATTTTGAATATATATGTAATTGAGCATGCTGAATATGAGAAAAGCTGCCAGATTTGGGCTCAGGAATTTTGTTTGGCCAGAATTTACAAAGTTATCGCATCTGGTCTGCAGAAAATTCCAGATGTAGAAACCGCAAGTTCGTTTACCTCCTTGTGTTCCGCCACTGACTAGGTTCCAACCTTCAATACAAGCAGGTGGCACATACCTACACCCTTCCACTACCTATAAGTACAGAATTGACAACAGTTTTGAATCCCACAGTACGTAAAAAAAGTAAAGTAAAACTCAAACCAACAATTACCTCTTACTGCCAACCAGAATTAATTCCCCAATAAATATCGCAAACCTCCTATTCACGGCTTAAATAAAATTAATTAAATCCCAATATATCATCCGTATCCCGCGAATAAGAAAACAAAAAAAAATACAAGATAATATGCGTTCTCGTACCGAAAAAATTAGCATTAGCAGCAGAGAGAGTACTAAATCGAATTAAGATAAAGGTTATTCGAGATGTTTCCTTTTTTTTCGTTTCGTTTCGTATCTTCCTCCTTCACTCGTTCTTTGTCTCTGATTAGAGTTTCGTTCGGGGTTTCCTTTTACCGCAGCCGGCGCGGAATTATTCGGTTTCCATCGAAGGCCATGCATCAATTTTGAGTGAATTACGAGAATGCAATTCAAATTAGCGATTACCACGGACGATACTTCAGGAGATGCCCGCCCAAACCGCTCGAATAAAATAGTAGTAAAAAAATATATACGAAACAGAATAAGAAATACGAGTGCTACTAGATGCAAATTCGTATAAAATTTGTAACAACTTGAGATCATGTTTCACTTCACGAATTTAGGTTTAAATATTTTACTCTGTACGAAGTAAAATTAGGAATATAATTTCGTTGATTGTCACATTTAGATTGAATAATCTAGATGTGCCAATTAGGCCGCGGAAAATTCGTTAGGGAATCGCAAAGAAAAATTGCGACCCATTTAGATGATGGGTTAATTCGGCGGGCTTCATAATTTCTACTTGTTGGAGGGCGAAGATTAAAGTTTAACCTTGCGCACGGCGCGGTAGATTCGGGGGGAAGGTTCATTTATTAGACGTTTAAATTTCAAATATTTAATGAGATAATCGTAAAATTAATTATATTGGGGGAACCTTGTCAGATATCGAGTAGGTATTACTGCGGTTATATATTAAATCTGTTGGATCCTTGGATGGTGAATATCTGCAGGAACTGTGGCAGATCTTTAGTCTTGAGATTTAATTAATATTTTTTGACCAATATTCGTTCTATTCCGCTTTATATCATTTTTTAATATCGTTACTTTTAGAATCACTAAGAGTGTACATATAAAAATGAACATGTACACCCCTCGATCGACATAATGGGAACGTATTAATTTTTTTTTTGTTTTTATTCAATTATTAATAATGGATTTCTATAAAAATTGATTATTTCTATTACTTAACCTAATTATACGCCCTTATTCTAGGCGCATTTTGTTTTATTATATTTTTTTGACGTTTTCGTCTGAGCAAACTCCGACGAAATTTGAAGACCTTGATTGGTCCGCACATACTTCACACATCACCACCCACCAGTAATGGATATCAAATCTTTATTTTCAAAAATTATTGAATTTTGTTTCTTATTAGTGCTGTTGGAGTTTAATTGGATTTTGCTGCATAAATGCTGAGATACTACTGATTTAGCTAAAATCTAGTAGTTTCACACAAATTTCGGAGAAATTGTGTCTTAATTCGCATAAAACTGACGTTTAAGCTTCATACCAAAATATTTGATTTTGACATTTGATATTGTGCATTAATTCGAGGCCATGATTTTGACATAAATGCCATTAAAAATGTTAAAATAAGTTGGCTCACGCCACAACATAATTTAAAGCTCAAATTGAAATATGTGTGCCACCTGAAGCTCAAGTATCAAGTGTGTCATGAAGCCATAGAATAATAAAAGATTTTTCTCAGAACAAGCAATCTTTTTGCAGTAAAATTTGTTTAGAATTCAATTGTCATCTAGCAGATTTTTTAAAGCTTGCTGTAGACAGAAGCAGATAGATTTAGATGACACAGTTTCGTCTGCAGAGTCAGATGATTAGGACGCATAAGACACTTATAATTGACAAAATAAATAAAAATACAAGAAAAAAGTGTGGTCCAAAAAGAGAACCTTGCGGGACTTAGTTAGGGAGGTGGTCATCTTAATAAAAGAACAGAAAGGTAGTTGAAGGGGGTGGGGGTTTCACGATTTCAATAATATTGGGGACTAATCGCTATAAGATGCAATCAGAGCCTTGAGCAGCAGTTTACGCAATCATGGTTTTATGGGCAAGAGCATATCGCCTAAAAAAGGTGTACAATGCGAACAAATTGTTGCCATAAAAATTTTTTGTATTCAGCCACCCTAGTCACCTTCCTTGGCCGACTTTTCTTGTGCTATAACAAAATGCTGGTCATTCTTTCATCTTCAACTGCCTGTCTTGAAACGCCATCTTCGCAAAAAAAATCGCAGTTTTCCTCAGTAAACGTGGCAACTAGTTGGCCGGGATGTAGCTCGTCTTGTAGACTTTATTAGCCCAAACTAGATTTTATTTCCTTTTTGTAACTTAACGTGGCAAATGCGGGAACTATAAGATGCATTTTGCAATGCAAATCGTAGTGCCAAACAGGTTACATTACAAAAAATCGTTTGGGGCACTCTAGATTCTATAAACAGCCTCTTCTGAAAAGATTAGAGAACAGACTTGTTTAAATCTAAAATTCTAGTATTTCATGACTAGAAAATGATGATTTGTGATATCTCGGCGAAAGGTATACTAACTTTTTTTTGTATATAGGCATTTATTTCAAAATTACTCATAGGATATCGCAGATTCTACTACAATTGAATATTTTAGATACAATCTTTCATATCTAACAACATTGTTTACATCTTCATATAATGTTGTCGGAATTAGACAACATTAATTTAACATTCATCTCTATCTAACGGGTGCGTATTATCTCCTAAAGCCTATTGGCGTAATTCTACCCTTTTCATCTTCGAACCGTGTATCTGTATTAGATCACCGCAGAATGGTATCATCACCATTAGAATTATAGTAATAGCAGCATATCAAGATACCATACACGCCGAGTCACTACACAACTGGCTGAACTAGTGACAGAGGGCGTCGTTGATATAACGTTACGTAACTGCTCATCATTTAACGTTGGTATAGGCTCTCTCTGTAGAAGCGTCCATAATATCACCTGCATATTCCGCGTACTCTAAACTATAATAGGATTGAATTAAATTCAATTGGCGGTACAGAATACACACACGTACCAATATAATAGGTCGTCGTACCCCGATTTTCCACCGTCGAATGCTACAAAGCTGTGTGCGCCGTTATGCCGAGATCATTATGCAAATGTTATGATTTTAGTGATGGATGTAAATGAACTATTGTGGTTAATGTGCTTATTGTGTGGCACGTACCCAATCGAACGTCGATAATTTCGAAATGATCCTACATAAAAGGAAAAATTAATCTTATCTTAATCGAATCTTCCAATTCTGCTACTACTACAACTACATTAAACGGGAATGATATCGAAGACGTTAAATGGAAGAAGGGGGTCATAATTCTATTACGCGAGATGCTTCTATCGTATTAAACATAAGTTAAATGTACCGTTAAAGTCTCCCCCTTTCATTTTTGGACTTTACACTATATAACGTTTATAACCCGCGTAATAATATGAACTCGCTATCGGCGTCCCTCCGTAAGATTAAGAAATTCTACGAGATGTGACTGATGAACTATTTCATGGATCGTAAACTTTTACTTCCTGTAAATCTTTAATATTGTACGTCTTAGTCGCGGTTTAACTACGGGGGGATAATGATGTCGTATCGACTAACCACCTCGATTATAAAATTACAGAGCAGTTTAAAAAAGAATCTTACACAGGGTGGCCCAAAAAATTACGTTAGAAAAAGTAACAACAAGAGCTAGGTTAGATCTGTGTTTGTTTTTTACGTATGTACATATGTACCCGAGATTATAAGGTTAGTTAGCGGAAAAGCGGTGTTTTGGAAATATTTTCTTTGTTCACTAACAAGAACTTTTAGTTAGTGTTATTTAACGTAATTGGTTAAATATTTCTTTCTCTTACTTAGAACAAAAAATGAGATTAAGAAGGAAAACAGGGATTGAGTCGTAACATCGAATTTTCCGCAGCCTAAGTTAAGAGTACATCCCGTAAGTGAAGTTATCCTTATTTTAATTCGAAGAATGCAGTATAATACAGTGAAGAATTGCTCACAAAATTGCTCTTATCATAATTACCTATACAGCCCTATTTCTGTTGCTGATTATAATAACTTTAAACTATTTTATAGACATAAGTTGGAAGGAGCTTTAATGACCTTTTGCTGAGAAACTCTAACTAAACTAGAAACTAATAACGAGTCTAAAACGGTATAGAAGATTATCCGTGATGAGACTACGTCGAATAACTCTAGGAACTTGAACATTTATTACGATGATAAGTTGGTGAGTGATCCTGTTAATCTCTGTGAGCTATTTAATTATTCTTTCTCTACCATAAACGGTATCTCTACCAATGATACAGGTCATTCGGTAAAGTTACATTCTAATTCGATGTTTCTCGAGAATGCCACTATTTCCGAAGTTTATGCTGTTATTATAGCAGTATCAAAAAAGATGTCGGCGGGGGTTGATGGCATTCCATCTAATATCTTAGGTCATATGGCAGAATTCATTGCTTATCCTCTAACTCAACTAGTGAATCTGTCATTCTCTCATGGTAAATTTCCTTCTAAATTAAAAATGACAAAAGTCATTCCAGTTTTTAAAAAGGGCGATAGAAATAGTATATCGAACTATAGACCAGTGTCGTTCTGTCTATCTGATTTTAGGAAAGTACATATTTGAGAAAATAATGTATAAGAGACTAATTACTTTTTTTAACGCATCTTTAATATTGAATTGTAGCCAGTTTGGTTTTAGGCAATCCAAGTCTACCAGTAATGCTATATTTCAATCGTTGAATTACATTTATGAAAATCTTGATAGAGGAAATTTTGTTAATGGTATTTATTTCGATTTATCTCAAGCTTTCGACAGAGTTGATCACTACTTATTGGGTGATAAACTTTTTTGCTAAGGTGTACGGGGGGTTTGTTCTTCTATATCTAAACCTACAGCTGTGAAACGTGGAGTGCCTCAAGGGTCCATTCTTGGACCACTACTTTTTTTAATTTATGTTAACGAGTTGCATTTGTCTATTCCAGTCAGTAGCATAACACAGTTCGCTGATGATACCTCGGTGGTAGTTTCGGGAACTGATCCCAGGGAAATGTCAATTCTAGCTGACAGATGCGTTTCATCTATTATTGAATGGTGCCAAGACAATGGGCTGATAGTAAATGGTGGTAAATCTTTATAGTACTGGCAGTTGATTATTACGCAACTACCAGTACTATAAATTGAGAATAATTTTTCCTGAAAAACTTGAAGATTTTCGTTTAAAGTTTATTCAACAGTTTGAAAGGAAATAGAAGACCAGTGCGAATGGGTACAAAATCGGAAAAAAATGGTCCAATTTAATAATAGGGGTTATAGGTAATTATGATAAGAGCAATTTTGTGAGCAATGGGGTATCACATACATAATAGCAGAAGGCTCCAGACAGAATAATAGAATTAAAAATTCTTTTAGCCTTGATATAATCTCAACCTTGCTTCACCAGTTTTGGCACTTTGATTGAGTGGATAAGGCTTGAAGGTTCTAGAATTCGGAGTAATTTGTAGGACATCAGGTCAATGCCCTCAATGGAGGTGCTCTTCTTTAAGGTGTTGGATGAATCTTTAATTTATCTTGTTTCATATTTTTTTCCCTACTTGGGAAAGAGCTTTTTTAAAAGTATTTTGATCATTTATATGTGATCCTACGAGTAGCTAGTGAAAGGTTGCTTCACTCCAGCAGAACCCCACATGACTAGACTAGTTTTTAAAATAATAGGATGTATCCAATGTTCAACGTTAGACTAGTAGGGGCTGGTCTTGGATGCAGCTACACATATCGTTAACCTAGACCACCACCTTAGGATTTAGGCTTTTTAGTGAGGCTTCGATGGACCATCACATGACAGCTCGATCAGGCAAAGTTGAAAACTGGTCTAGAGCGCAGTGTTCTTTTTACACAGTGATACCTCGAATAGGTTGGGGCAATTATGCCTGCATTGCGATTGGAGGTAAGAACAGGCAACAAAGAAGGCAAACCAAAGAAGAGAAAGATTTACTTGGAGGCTAAATTACAAGCAAAGATTTTGTAATAATATGGGTTGGGAAAGAGCCAAGAACCAGCAAAACTTATTAGAGTTACTGCCAACCGTATATTAATAAAGTTGTCCAGTATGATCGTTCCTTTTTTGTAAAATTTAGCAATTTTTTGGCAAACACTAAATCTACTGGTGTTGCCTTTCCGTGAGAGCTTATGTAGGCAGCAGCTAATTTTAGTACTACTGCCTTTCTTTCAAGCAAGTCTTCAACTCCCATCCATTCCAGCATATCTTCTTCCACAATATTTATTGTGTTATTAGAGAGAAGCCAAAAATTTCTGAACTGTCCTATTTTCTTCACCGTTTTGCAAGAATTGTTTCAATGTTATTCTAGAGTAGCCAAAACTTTAGACAATACTTCCGCTTGAAGCGTTCAATAACATCTTGGTGTATAGTCTGCTGAAGACTAGTCAATTTAGGAGGCATTTCTAAACTTGTTAAATGCGTCCTCACTTTGGGTAGCAATCTCTAAATAAATGGGAGTCCATCTATGCTAATTTTTGTTCTTCTGGTAATATACCAGAACGGCTGACATACTGATATGTTTAAATGTTCTGGGTTCGGCTGATTTACCAATAATAATAATACCAATAATAAAAGGAACAATATAATGTAATATACCAGTAACCATACGATGAATAAGTGGTGTAAACCCCGCCTACATAAGCCGATATAATACAGAGAAAGAGAGGACATTTTCGCATCTCTCAGCGCATCACGCAGCGAATATAATACAGTTGTCAGAGACAAAGAAACAAACTCGTTTATTCACTGTCAGATATCCATAAATACACATCAGGACGTGACTGAAGTTTGTCGTTTTTATAATAAAACTCCGGCTTTTTCGCGACCAACACATCCACCCCTTAAGGATGCGGGGGACGGCGGGTCGGGAAAGTTAGATCGGCGTTACTGTGACGAAAGAAGAAAGCCGTCTCAGTCGCAGTAATGATCATAGTTCCTACAGTCACGCAGATAAATGGTGGTATCCGGCTGCGTGGCAGTTTTCTACGCTCTCTCGTCGGGTTTTGTATATTTCATGAGACGATTTATCCGCAAACTAAACTCGTGAAATATTTAAAGTAGTTTTTATACCGGTTTTAACTTATGAGGACGACCGACGACGACAACAAACAACAACGGTAAAACTGTGTACATACATCATCTTTCAGTTTTATTCCCACGTGATCCGAAATTAATCGTATTTGGCGCTCATTTTCGCTTCATTTTTCAGCGTGCGCCCCGTCGATATGATTAAGTTGTGCGAAGCTGGCATGGGGTTGATTGGTCCACTAGAAGGGGGTAAAATAATATTGCTCCTGCTTAATTAAATTCTTCCTCGAGTCATAATTTTATACGCGATACCTTCCAGGAATATTGCTCCATCAAATCAAAGAGATTTAATATCGCAGATCTTATTATTAATTACTGTAGGATGTTATTACCATTAGTATTTAAATTACTACAAAAAATTGTAGCAGTTTTGCCGATATGTCATGTGGTGGATGCTAGTTGTAGCTTGCTTGGTACCATTGGCTTACATAATGCAAGGTTGACACCCATAATACACACAAAGAATTAATAAAATAAATTATGTTGGCACTACCGAAAGAATCTGTCACACTTGACGTGAAGACGCTGTCAACTTCAATAATTAGTTCGTAAACTCTCTTTACGAGTTATTTGCTAATAATATCAAGCAATATTTTTTTAATTAAAACATTTGATTGGTTTTTTAAATAAAGTTACAACCCTTACACACTGTAAAATCTGTGTAGTTTACTTGTAATGTGACGCATGAGCGGAAATCAGCTTACATTATTTCATTAATTGCTAGATAAGAAAAACGAAACTTTAACCAATTACGTTAACTAAAAGTTCTTGATAGTGAACAAATAAAATAAATAAAATATTTAATGTCAAACTGTAGGAGAGACTATATCAACTAATATTTTTTTTAATATAAGCATTTCATTGTGTTTTATAGAGTTAGAACTCTTACACACTCTACAATCTGTTTATAACTATAAAAGCACCTATCTTTATTCAAAATTATATATAAATTATAATTTAGCAGCTTAAAATGCTCTCATATCACATTAATAACAGATTTTTGACAGCTGT